>BQMF02000524.1:0-263393 GCA_027922465.2 Turritopsis dohrnii
GAAGGAACTGAAGTAAGCGAGACCAACCGTGCCCAATGTCTTTGTACCATGGCCGCTGTCGGGCGGACACCAGTTGCGGACGCGTACCTTCCACACAACCGGAACAACGAGGCAAGAAAGACCAGTGTGACATTATTTTATAGGCCACTTGAAAAAAAACCGTCACGCCAAAAAAAAAACGTCACGCTTGGCAATTTGGGACGAAGGAACTGAAGTAAGCGAGACCAACCGTGCCCAATGTCTTTGTACCAAGGCCGCTGTCGGGCGGACACCAGTTGCGGACGCGTACCTTCCACACAACCGGAACAACGAGGCAAGAAAGACCAGTGTGACATTATTTTATAGGCCACTTGAAAAAAAACCGTCACGCCAAAAAAAAAAGCGTCACGCTTGGCAATTTGGGACGAAGGAACTGAAGTAAGCGAGACCAACCGTGCCCAATGTCTTTGCTACCATGGCCGCTGTCGGGCGGACACCAGTTGCGGACGCGTACCTTCCACACAACCGGAACAACGAGGCAAGAAAGACCAGTGTGACATTATTTTATAGGCCACTTGAAAAAAAACCGTCACGCCAAAAAAAAAACGTCACGCTTGGCAATTTGGGACGAAGGAACTGAAGTAAGCGAGACCAACCGTGCCCAATGTCTTTGTACCATGGCCGCTGTCGGGCGGACACCAGTTGCGGACGCGTACCTTCCACACAACCGGAACAACGAGGCAAGAAAGACCAGTGTGACATTATTTTATAGGCCACTTGAAAAAAAACCGTCACGCCAAAAAAAAAACGTCACGCTTGGCAATTTGGGACGAAGGAACTGAAGTAAGCGAGACCAACCGTGCCCAATGTCTTTGTACCATGGCCGCTGTCGGGCGGACACCAGTTGCGGACGCGTACCTTCCACACAACCGGAACAACGAGGCAAGAAAGACCAGTGTGACATTATTTTATAGGCCACTTGAAAAAAAAACCGTCACGCCAAAAAAAAAACGTCACGCTTGGCAATTTGGGACGAAGGAACTGAAGTAAGCGAGACCAACCGTGCCCAATGTCTTTGTACCAATGGCCGCTGTCGGGCGGACACCAGTTGCGGACGCGTACCTTCCACACAACCGGAACAACGAGGCAAGAAAGACCAGTGTGACATTATTTTATAGGCCACTTGAAAAAAAAACCGTCACGCCAAAAAAAAAACGTCACGCTTGGCAATTTGGGACGAAGGAACTGAAGTAAGCGAGACCAACCGTGCCCAATGTCTTTGTACCATGGCCGCTGTCGGGCGGACACCAGTTGCGGACGCGTACCTTCCACACAACCGGAACAACGAGGCAAGAAAGACCAGTGTGACATTATTTTATAGGCCACTTGAAAAAAAACCGTCACGCCAAAAAAAAAAACGTCACGCTTGGCAATTTGGGACGAAGGAACTGAAGTAAGCGAGACCAACCGTGCCCAATGTCTTTGTACCATGGCCGCTGTCGGGCGGACACCAGTTGCGGACGCGTACCTTCCACACAACCGGAACAACGAGGCAAGAAAGACCAGTGTGACATTATTTTATAGGCCACTTGAAAAAAAACCGTCACGCCAAAAAAAAAACGTCACGCTTGGCAATTTGGGACGAAGGAACTGAAGTAAGCGAGACCAACCGTGCCCAATGTCTTTGTACCATGGCCGCTGTCGGGCGGACACCAGTTGCGGACGCGTACCTTCCACACAACCGGAACAACGAGGCAAGAAAGACCAGTGTGACATTATTTTATAGGCCACTTGAAAAAAAAACCGTCACGCCAAAAAAAAAACGTCACGCTTGGCAATTTGGGACGAAGGAACTGAAGTAAGCGAGACCAACCGTGCCCAATGTCTTTGTACCATGGCCGCTGTCGGGCGGACACCAGTTGCGGACGCGTACCTTCCACACAACCGGAACAACGAGGCAAGAAAGACCAGTGTGACATTATTTTATAGGCCACTTGAAAAAAAAACCGTCACGCCAAAAAAAAAACGTCACGCTTGGCAATTTGGGACGAAGGAACTGAAGTAAGCGAGACCAACCGTGCCCAATGTCTTTGTACCAATGGCCGCTGTCGGGCGGACACCAGTTGCGGACGCGTACCTTCCACACAACCGGAACAACGAGGCAAGAAAGACCAGTGTGACATTATTTTATAGGCCACTTGAAAAAAAACCGTCACGCCAAAAAAAAAACGTCACGCTTGGCAATTTGGGACGAAAGAACTGAAGTAAGCGAGACCAACCGTGCCCAATGTCTTTGTACCATGGCCGCTGTCGGGCGGACACCAGTTGCGGACGCGTACCTTCCACACAACAGGAACAACGAGGCAAGAAAGACCAGTGTGACTTTATTTTATAGGCCACTTGAAAAAAAACCGTCACGCCAAAAAAAAAACGTCACGCTTGGCAATTTGGGACGAAGGAACTGAAGTAAGCGAGACCAACCGTGCCCAATGTCTTTGTACCAAGGCCGCTGTCGGGCGGACACCAGTTGCGGACGCGTACCTTCCACACAACCGGAACAACGAGGCAAGAAAGACCAGTGTGACATTATTTTATAGGCCACTTGAAAAAAAAACCGTCACGCCAAAAAAAAAAACGTCACGCTTGGCAATTTGGGACGAAGGAACTGAAGTAAGCGAGACCAACCGTGCCCAATGTCTTTGTACCATGGCCGCTGTCGGGCGGACACCAGTTGCGGACGCGTACCTTCCACACAACCGGAACAACGAGGCAAGAAAGACCAGTGTGACATTATTTTATAGGCCACTTGAAAAAAAAACCGTCACGCCAAAAAAAAAACGTCACGCTTGGCAATTTGGGACGAAGGAACTGAAGTAAGCGAGACCAACCATGCCCAATGTCTTTGTACCATGGCCGCTGTCGGGCGGACACCAGTTGCGGACGCGTACCTTCCACACAACCGGAACAACGAGGCAAGAAAGACCAGTGTGACATTATTTTATAGGCCACTTGAAAAAAAACCGTCACGCCAAAAAAAAAACGTCACGCCAAAAAAATTTAAACATTTTTTATTATATATATATATATATTATATTATATTTTATTCATGTATCATCAATATTATTTGGAACAGAAAATGCAATAAATAGCACCCTCAAAGGATGTTGTTGATGCACCAATGGCAATATGTGAACCTTGCCTTCGGAATTGATGGACCATTTGTTTTCCATGCTGATTGTCAAGAGGTTATAAGCATTCATTACCTTAAAAAGAGTAGGATATAGGAGGCCCTAGGGGAAAATTAAAAATTAAATTAAAAAATTCACAAGAGTTTCTCGGACGGATCACAGACGCCACCGTTGAAAAATACAATGTGTGTGAGATTTATGACGAGCAGTTTTGGTTGGTATGCCAGAGAACGTTTTGAAATTTTATACTGATTGCAATAAAATGCGCCCAGCAGCAGAAGCACAGCAAAGTGTGAAGATTTGAAGAAACTACTTAAAATATTCCACACAATTTTTGTTTCAGATAAGGAAGTTCAAAAAAATTTATAGAGTGTATGATAACCAAAATGTGTGTGTCACACAAGCAAAGAGTGTGAGTTGAGACATATTTGGGATCAGTTCAGACTTTCGGTACGCTTCGTTTCGCTGGCGTTCGGTTGGCCAGCAGCCATTTTGGAAAAAAAGCCATGCAGCCATATTGGAAAAAAGCTATTCCCTGAAACCACGGTGTGACAGAATTATTTTGTGTAACAGAATTTTTTATTACAGCGGTTTGGAGATTTTCCATGAAGCGAAAATGAAAATGAGATAAGATTTTTTTTTTTTTTGGTGTTTTTTTTTACAATTCTAAATTCCATTACAAAAAACTTAAATAACTCCGGAGGCATTCCCGGCACTCTACAAACCACATCTCTTAGTTTTTTCAAACTAAAATGAGATAAGATGATAAAATTACATCGCCCATCATGTTCATGCCGAATCAATTTATGAAGATTATTATTCGCCAGCAAAAATATATAGAATACGCGAGCAGCGAACTTCCATTCAATAAATTTATGTGGGTTAAAGAAAGGTATGCGTATATATACGATGCATAAAAAACGAGTGGATAGCTTCACAAAAGTTTGATTTCCAGAATGTAGAGATGAAGGAAAAGAGGAATGGAGAATACAAATTGGGTTTTAAAACAACAAGAGCCGCTTGGCTTGAAGACTTCAGGACAATGACATATCTACTCGTATAATAAAATTTTATCAAAATACAACATTGCCGAATTGCCCAATTTTGGTCGAATCTGACAAAATAATTCTAACTGTTCATTATTGTGTTCTTGATAACCAATAAGTTATGGACAATTAAATATTTTGGTGTTAGAACCCAGGTTTCATCATGTGTCCTGGTATTGGGGCCTTTGCATTGTATGTATTTCATGTGGGTAGGGCTATTAGACAACTGTTTTGCAATCTTTAACAGTGACATAGAACTTTGTTTTATCACACAAATATCACTTCAGTGGTACTACGGCCTGAGTCTAGTTGTAAAGCGCCACAATCAAAATAATGGAGACATGGATCGAAGCCTTGGTCTTGGTGGTCATAAACAGGTCATATGAAAGTCCATGGGGTGTGGCATGTATGTTACTAGTTAGCACTGTATATAATAAGAAGAAAGATAACAAAATAACAAGATAGCAAATTAACACTCAGAATTGTGTCCAGGTTATGGGGTCTTGCTCTACAAGGTATATAATTCTAATGGGTGTGGCTCATCAATGTCTATTTGACAATTTTAGTGGAGTAACATCGTTCAAATAAGATTCTTTTCCAAACAAGCCTCTCCTGATGTGCATTTTCCAGTCTTGGTCAGGGTTACGAGGTCCAGGTTGCAGGGTCTTGGTATATAAGGTACCTATTCCTAATGGGCGTGGCTTGGTAATGTTTATTTAACAATTTTTATTGGACTTATATCTTTCAGCCTTTCTTATCCAGCATCTTCTTTGTAGTACTTTGTAGTTTTTTAGGTTTTGGTCCGGGTCCGGGTCCCGGTCCTAGGTCCCAATCATCAAAATCGTTGAGGCAAAATGGGCGTGGCATTATGTAACATGGATTTAGTAAATACTGAAATACACTTTAAAAATCTTATATTAAATAATTCTGCGTCAAAACTATTGTGTTATTGCACATTTTATGTGACATGACCCCCGTCTTTGTGCCAAAAATCGCAGCAATTTCCATTCAAATTTATGTCCAAAATTACCCTAAATTAGGCATACAAAAATTGAAATATCTCCAGTTCTAGAAAGGCTAGATACTTGGTTGACCCCTCGTTAGAAAGCTGAAAGTCTGTAGAATACGATGAAAATGATCTTAAAAAGTAACCCACACAAATAAAAAATGACCTGAAAGGCCTATTCAAAATCAGCCCTTTTTTTTCATCGATAAATTCTTGTCTCCAAAAATATTATTGGTTCTTCTTACAAGAAGTTATAAAGTAGTGTATGTGCTGTGTACAATATAAACCACATTCTAAATAACTAGATAGTTAGTAATAATCATAAAAACCATAAAATCTTCCATGTTTCAGGATAGGTTAAGCACTTTAGCAGTAGCTTTATCAAAATAATAATTTCGGCATTTAATGCCAAAACTTTTTATCGAGTTGATTTTCTTTATATTAGTGAGTAATTCGTTAAAACACCTCGCGCCCTCATGTGTAAAGGTACCATTCAGGCGACTATTGTTTTCAATATCGTACGTGTTGCTAGCTGTAGATCGCAATTCCCTGTTTCGCGGAGGTGCTTTGGATAGTCGAAGGTAAGCGGGCCAATCTGCATTGTAAACGGCATTATGTGCAGCTTTGCCAGGGTCATATCAATGCTTTCAGTGATCAGTAACCACTTTAAGTTGATGACGTCGTTGATGTTGGTACGGCACTTCAATACAAAGCTGGCAGCAGCGTTTTGAACCCTTTGCAGTCGTTGGAGTTGGTGTTTGGTAGCATCAGAAAAAAGTACGCTGCCCTAATGTAACTTTGTCAGAATCAAAGATTCAGCCAGCATTTTACGTTGATGCCAGTTTGCCGAGGTTTTAAACTGTTTTAAGGTTCTCAGTGTAACAAAGCAAGTTCTTGCTGTTGAGTTGACGTGTTCTGTCCAGTCTAGATTTTCGTTGAAACGAATTCCACTTTTCAATTGTGATCCCTACGAATTTTCATGAAAATTGGAGAACTTTAGAAATTTGCCTCGAATTTGACCCAAATTACCCAATTTTGGTTAAATCTGGCAAAATAGTTGTCAGCTTCAAAATCAGATAATGATAAAATGCTCGAGATAACGCGACTTCAAGATAACAAAAATTTATAGCGTGTTGTATATGTAAATGCTGACTGGATCAAGGTAGAAATACGTATTTTTATGAGATAGCTCAAGTTCGAAATAACTAGAGTCATCTGTATTGAAAATTTTTTATTCATTTAGCTTATAGTTTTAGGAGTACTAAATGCTACAGTGTTAATTCACCTTTGTTCATCGCTCCGATGGCCGACAACTTTCCAATTTCAATAATAATTTTGTCACTGAGTGACCTCTTCGATAGTCAGAAATGAGTTTCATTTACTAACGATAAATATAGGTAACTATATGTAACTATAGATTGTTTACTGTGATACGTTCGTCTACATGTAAGTAGGATTGGTGTAATACCGATATCATACTATAAGCTGACATTTCAGAAAGAAGAGTTTTATATGGTAACAAATTTTTGTGTTAATGTACATGTACCCCATTTATGGCGCAACATATTCTTCAACTGGTATTAGAGACGGGATATCAAAACTTGGTTATTCCTTAGTGCAGATATGATATGTCAACCCTAAGTGAAGACAAAGCAAATATAAATATTAGCATATGTCTCAGATATCCTGCCAAATGTATTGCAATAAGGTCATATAATGACAGCCTCGGGTAAATTTTGCTTTGACTTGAGACAAAATTGGCCTAAATCTAACTGTAAAATCAGGATTTGGTATACATCACCAGCATTCAGAATGAGTTCTTGTTAAACACCATGACCTGTCTTGATTTGTAAGTAAAGGTATCTATCTGTTGTAAGTAAAGGTATCTATCCGTTATTAAACCGAAAGAAAATTCAATCATGAATGATGATGCAACGTACGTTGTTATTTTCTACCAGATTTGCAGATGGTATTTCCGAAGAATTTATTAGCCAAATTCATGACATCCCTTACACATAAACCTTTCACTATTTATGACATTTTTAAAAAACATTTTCAACTCAACACTTATCTCAGAGATTTATAACCCTTTTCCTGTCTCAAAAGCAGCATCATTAGTTTGTACGCTCACTTTATGTGTTGATATGAAGTTATTAATGTCTTTGTAGGGGTTTTTATGAACAACCCTCTAAGTCATATATAAATCCCTACAAATTCAATCGTGTATATGTGTAAACAACACACGACTTTCATGTATTTCGTAAACGAGATTTAACGAGCACCAGAAACACCAGAAGCAATAATAGTGGTAAACATATGGTACCGTAGTATAGTGGTTATCACTTTCGTTATTCATGCGAGAGAACGGGGTTCAATTCTCCTTCTCCTCGTTTCACCATGCACGAGTGAATGTACCATAGCGCCGGGTCGACCCATGCCATGTGAGGGAAATTAAGGTAGTTTATATGTTGGGTGTTGGGAGTTTATATGCAGCAGTTCATGCAGCAGAGCAGAGGCCCTTGATTGGGTTTGTGTCACTCATGAGAGT
This sequence comes from Turritopsis dohrnii, assembly GCA_027922465.2. Taxonomy (NCBI): domain Eukaryota; kingdom Metazoa; phylum Cnidaria; class Hydrozoa; order Anthoathecata; family Oceaniidae; genus Turritopsis; species Turritopsis dohrnii. Next base: position 7,768 of record BQMF02000524.1, read on the forward strand.
GTCAAATATTTCGGAACCCCTACTCAAAGGAGCAGCAACTGAATGAAGATAGCCACGAAAAACAATACCAAACAAAATAAATAAAAGATAGATAATTGTCAGAGTCAGTCATAAGATGGGTGAATAATATGATAGATGTCAAATACTTCGGAGCCCTTCCTGGAATGAAAATGCGCAATAGCAACTATCATTAAGCTAATCAATGAAAGATGAACCATCATCACTATCTCAAATAGAACAGTGGTTTTTAAAATAATCACACGGAGTTGAAGGTGCTTAAACACACTTAAATACGACTCACTTAGTAAAGAGCTTCACATGCTTCGAATAGCTTCAAATGTTTCCAACAATTTCAGAGAGAATCAACGAAACACCACTGCTTATCAAAAATATTTTGACAGGCTGTGTTGCTCTCGTTGCTCTGACGTTTTTTGCTCACTGGGCAATAGGGTAATATTTTATTATGTTATGAAAGTAACAACTGAATGAAGACCCATCAATATTTAAAGGAGTCGGTTCCGTCAGTTTTGCTGACTGGTCCATTCAGTTATAATACTGGTAAAAAACTCACACAGAAAGAAATAGTGATTATTAACACGTAATGCAAAGAAATTGAGTAAAATGAGGTTTAAATATTTTTTCTACAAATCTTCCAGAAATAAAAGTATATCATTTTACACAAAAGTATAAGTTTTATTGTTATTGTAGCATAAGGGAATAGATTCTACGTAATCATCTCATTTCGTATCCTGGATTACAACACAGTAAGCCAACTATTAGTCACAGCTGAGAACTACTATCTACAGTTCCATTGATACACAGTTGCGATTCGTAGATCTTCAAATGCAAGTTATCTTTCGATGATTTCAAATCTTTCTGAGATTGATAAGCCGACGGGAGAGATTCGCTTGAAATGTACATGGTTATTTCTGCTGATTCAGCTAAAATGGCAAAAGAAAAGAAAAGATGAAAATATAAGATTTCTGTCACAACGCTTCACCAAGATGTTAAAACACTAAACCCAGTGGGCAAAATCATCAAAAAGTCACTGTGACGAAGAGTATTTTCATTGAAATAGAGTATTATACTGTTAGAGAAATGTACTCCTCCGTTGTGATTTTTCAACACGTTTGCACACTGGGAACCTTACTTTCTTTCAAGGAACATTTTAGAAGCGATTTGAACGTTTCTTCTTCTGATTTCCTAGAAGAGCAACAAAACGGTGTTGATACTTGAATACAGATGGAAGCATGAAAATAAATGTTAGAAATATTATAAGATTTTGTATTTACCTGTTAAGTAACTGTTCTACTTGTTTTCGAGATCTACAAAAAGTGAGAAAATAAAACTGTTTTTAAACGTATTTATCCTACCAGATTTCAAACTAATTTCGGTCAACAGGTGGTTTGGACATGACAAAACCGGATAAGGTACAAGTCATTATCAGAAATTAAATATAACCAGAAATCTTTTGTTTATCTTCATAGTTAGATTCGTGGCTACAAATCTTCCAGATAAAAAACCATAAATGTTTTCAATATACACTGGAGTTACGCATAAGAGGAGCATAATAAATAGACCACGTTATCACGAATAAAATGCAGTAAATTGCATGAAGCTGTAAGAAAGTGTAGTATGTGCTCTGGAGGTCACAAAATACCAACCTTTTATATCTGCTATAACATACAAGCAACAGTACCAGTAGAAAGATTAACAACAAGAGCGTACCACCAATTATCCAGTATCTCCATTCTCGTATTCCATTGAGCATCTGATCGTGTAATGGTTTCACTATGGTTTTCACTGACATGGTTTCATTACCAAAAAGAAAATTCAAGATGATTGTACAGTTCTGAGCAAGGGAAGGCAGACCAGAGTCCCTTGCTTCTATTTGAAATTCGTACCGACCATGTAATGCCAGGATGTCAGGATGTCTTTTCACAAACATTTCACCACTACTTTTATTCAAGAAAAAAAGATGACTTGCATTGAGAAGTTTGTAAATAATCTTTCCGTTTTCTCCCTGGTCAGGATCTGAAGCAGTAACTTTTAAAATTAGACCTAAATCGATATTGTTTACAAGAATGCTTTTTTCTAAAACCTGTTGCTCATATTGAGGCCTGTTGTCATTGAGATCTTGAACGATGAGCTTTACATGTTGAAAGGCGGAATAAGTTCCATCAGACACCGTTACCAGCACGCTAATCACATCAACAACCTCACGGTCAATCGATGCATTGACATAAAGTTCGCCAGTATCTGATCTGATTGACAAAACATTCTCAAAAGATGTATAAAAAATCATGTATGTTAACATTGCATCGCCATCCTTGTCAATTGCATTTATTTTGCATATCCTGGTATTCAAAAGTGAGTTTTCCATGACATAGCAGGTTTTAACGTCTTCTCGAAAACGGGGTTTATATTCATTCTTATTGATCACTTTAACAGAAAAGTATTTTGTTGTCAAACTTGCAGTAAGTTTATCTTGAACATTTTGTGCTTGTAAGAGCAGTTTATAAGTTTTCCGATATTCGTAATCGAATGGTCTTCGGAAATAAAGGGAAGCAACTGTGTTTGTAATCTGCGGCTCAAAGTAAAAATTGTTGTCTTCGTTACCTGAAATATTGGAGAAACCATAGAGATTAGAATTGGAATTACACAATAAGAACATACCAACAAATCACTATCCTTATATTTATATTTATATATATATACTTATATGCAATTGACGACAAAAACACAGCAACAAGAAACCAGGGCAACTTTTCAGGGAAAAGCCCTGGCATTCTTTTAGGACAATCTTACCTTGAAGGATTGATAGCTCCACTGCAGCCCCAGTCTTTCCTTGCGAGTCTATTGCAGAAACATGGACCCAAGCAAGTAGTTTGCTAGCTACGTAGTTTTCTTGGATGAATACGGTATCGTTGGATAGTACCAACGTTGGTCTTGGCTCTATGATGAGAATAATGGATTATTGTCATTTCCAATCAGGTCATTTTTTTTGCTTACGTAACGGTAACTGTAGAAGTGAAAGATAAATTGAACAACAAAATACTGTAGCGATTCTAAAAACATTGGACACCTCCATTCTATTCTAAAATCGTATCGAATCAAGGATTTGTTTAAGATAAAGATGATAAATCAAATTTAGTAGGGATTACTTGAGTTAGCTAATCGATCTATATCGAAGCAATTGCAAAGATAAGATAAGAGATAAGAGATAAGAGGTTTGCTTTGCGGTATATATAGATATCTCTTAATTTTTTTGTTATTAAGATTTCATAGCTTACCAAATACATCTATGGCAACGAGTTTCGATCTTTGTTTAAATTTTCCTCTTGTCATGATGCATTCATAGGAACCGCTATCGTTAAAGCCAACAGAATCTATCTGTATAGAACTTCCACGTCGACCAAAATCCTTCACAACTGTCTAAAAAATCAATAAATCAATCATCAAAATTGTTTATCGTATATCATTTTAATAAGCTATTTGCATCTTTCCGTAATAAGGTGAATACACCTTTCCCGTAATTGATTGCGCAATATTTTTTATCATGCTCTACCTCGTTTTCAATATACTATACCATGACAACCGAATCTCCCGTGCTCAATCATTAACACTATCACAATCATTACACTAATTGCTCATTACTGAAATGAGTCCCGTGCCATTCTGTTACCATATCAACCTTTGCGAAAACGAGGCGGAGTATGGTAAAAAGTATTGCGCAATCAATTACGGGAAAGGTGTATTCAATATTTTATACCAAGTTATTTTTCAGCCACAAGTAATCTGCGTATTGTTTGGACTTCAAAGAACACGTTAAGGTGAATTTAGATCTAGCTGGCAATAGTATCTCGGACTTAAAAGGCGTCAATATGATCTGATCTAACTGTTCACCGCATGTTGATTGAAAAGAAGGTGACGAGTCTGAAATAGAATAAAACAAAAGTAGAAATGATCATCATGTGTTATCTTCCAGATTCAGTTTAGCATTCAGAGAAGAAACAAGAAGACAAGAAATATCTTTTTTTACCAAGTAAGAGAACAGCCCAGGTGGTGTTTTTCGTTACGCTAATCTGACTGCCATTGCATTTGACAAGGATTTGCAATACATCATTCTTCTGCAGCCAAACTATGTAGCTGAGACTGATAGTTGAAGCATTTATCAAGACTGAATGAATGAAAAAATCATTTTTTCTGCATCGAATGTGACATCTAAAAGAATAAGACCAGGAATATTTTGTTAGTACGTGATAACAGTTATTTTTACTGAACCAGTATAATGAATGAACAAAATGTGTTTTTTGGGTGTGCACGTATAACGTATAAGTATAACGCTTGCATATGAAGCCTTAAAATCAAAGAAAATTTAAGCATATTTTCAGCCTCATGAATTTGGAAAAAGAACTCTTGCATATGAATTGAGAATGAGGAACAAAACGTAATTTTACTTTTTCTACAGTGGGCAAAATCGTCAACATATCACTGCGACAAAGTGTATTTCCACTAAAATGTTGTGTATATATTTGTTTGCCTTTCTCTATTGAAATGTTCTTCTCTGCAGTGATTTTTCAAGACATTTGTCCGGCGGGTTAAATCTGTTTTTAGCTATGAACACTGGCTCACATGGAAAATTTCATACAAAAATGACAGATGATAATGTTAAAAACCAAAGAAGATAATTAACTGATATCATATTCTTATAGACACTAAAAAAAAGCAATACCTATTTTTTGAATGCTCCAGATTTTCAACAACCAAATTCACAAGTATTATGTAGTTTCCGTTTTTTTGTGATACAAAAAGTCCTGTACCATCACCTATTCCAAACGTTTGATCAAAGAAAGGGTTATCGTTGGTGTTCCACCCATCTAACCTTTTCTCTTCATTCATCACAATGACTTCTCTAGATAAAATCGAAGCAAATCCTTCTGTCTGTTCTAGGTTTTGTAGTTTTAACAATTCCAGTGTTTCATCACCACTCACTTGAACATCGGTAGAAATATTAAAAGAAATATGTGAAATGTTTAAGTTTACATGGTCTGAATTGGTGCTCATCAAGTCCGTATTATTCAAACAAAGCACTTGATAAGTCTGTACCCTTTGTATTTTGTTGTAACGAAAAAAGATTTCATTTGCTCCCTTAAAAGCAAAAGGAAAGGGTGATATTATGAGATATACAAAGCATGTGCCAGGAACTTCATAATGGTTGGAGTTATTAGAATGTTTCTGCTGGTTGACATTCTTCATAAATGGTTTATTTAAAAAAAGGAGGTCACTTTTTTGGTCTAACAGATTTTTGATTTCATTGGTGCTGTTATCATAAGGCACCAGCTTAAAATTTCTTTGCTTGTGTGTATAATCGTTTTCATTGGTTATGACGGCATATGTCTGATAATTTTCTAAAAGTTCATCACCCCAATCAACTTCTGGATAATGGCGATATAACTGTGAGATCGGAGTAGATATTTCAACAACAGACCAAATACTACCAGTGCAGAGCACCAGTGTTTGTATATTTGTCCCGTAGACAAGAAGCTGTACAGATTCTTCAATTGCTAGATTTAAAATTCCGACAGCTGATAAAGTGATTGAAGATGTTTTTTCAACTTCGTGTGCAGTTGAAATGTCGATGAGAGTGTTGCGAGGTCGTATACGAACGCAAAGTTTAAATAAACCTTTAACATCCTTCAAACTCACAGCCACATGATAAAATATTGTCACTGGTTTGAAGGCTACAAAATAAGGACCAAAGAAGCTTGTACTTGTCAATAGAAAGCCACCAGTCTCTTCAGCAAAAGCAAAGTTGTCAATGCGTGTTAACTTATTATTATGAAAATCAAATAACTTTTGGGCTCGTTGTCTTGTTTTGAAGCCATAGATACTTCCAGCTGCATGAGTTGCTAAAGACAATGTTAAACGATCTTCGGCAATATATTTGTCAGCTGCTTCTAAAGCTGCAAGTGAGACTTCAACGTTAATCTTCTCTTTCTGTTTTAATTTCAAATGACCAATAGTCTCCAGGGTGATGGTGTCGTCAGCAATAATACTGTTTTTATTGAATGCATACTCTTCTGACAAGCCACGTTCTTTCGTTTCATCACTGGTGTAAATATAAAGTTTAACAGAGGTTGGTATAGGAATTTTCAAAGTAATAATATACGTCACAAAGTATACCCCTGCTTCTTGAATGGTCGGGGAAAGCTTTCTCGTCCATGTTTTTCCTGGGAATGTATCGCTATGTTTGAGAGCGGAAATGATGTATTGTGGTGTGAATAAAGGTGCACTGTAAATTATTTTGAATTCAATCCGTCCTATGATCCGCACAGCACCACCACATGTAAGCAAAAGCTGCAATTTTTCACCTCTCCTTAAATCCAGATGGCTGCCGATAAACATTTTATTTTGGCTACTTGATATTGATTTCGTGTTCTTCAATACTAACTCATATTGATTGGAAGTCTCTTTTTGGAAAGCCAAAGTGACTTTTTGGAAATTTCCCATCGATGCTTTTAAGTTAATCTCAGCATAAACGAAATATAAACCATCGTTGGGGATATTGAATTCTTTTTTAGTCATGTACTTTGATAATAAAAATTTCTTATTTGTAAGAAAGTTATCAAGAACGATCCAACTGTCTTTGCAGTATTTTATTTCACCATCCAAATCTTTCATGCTAGCAGAAGACGCATATGTTTTTTGAAGGACTGGAACCAGAGTTACGAATGCCTCGCTCAACGTAAATCTCGTGCAGGATTTTATCTCAATGTTCAAACGAACGCTACGACGAATTCTCAACACACCGACAATGCTAGTCGAGCGAAATGCGTTTTCGGTAGAGGACGTATCAATCGACGCCAAACCACCAGATACGTGCATGTCATCTAACGAAGAATGTTCGTCGTTTGAGATGACGATGCGAACCTGTTCGTCTTGCGATTTATACTTCATTCGTAAGGATATCAAGTATAGATTATCCATTAAGATCTCCATTCCGCTATCAGCATTATTATCATGGTTATAATTGAAGTAAAACGGTGACATTGATGCAATGTTTCCTTGGTGAATAATTAGTTTGCACACATCATTGTGTTCGTCTGTTACAGATAAAGGTATTGAAAAACCTGTCCGAACGTCATTATTCATCAAAAGAATACTGTAAGTGCTTTGCTCCAATACAACCAATTGTTCAATTCTCAGTTCAATTAGATCTCCCTTGTTTAAGAAGAAGCTAGATAGGAAGGTCATGCTTTTCCTTTTCTTCATCGAAAATGAATTGAATGCTATCACAGTATCATTGTTGATGATAAGCTCAATCTTTGACTTTTCATCTACCATTCCATTTGCAGATATTGATATCAGATATATGCCAGCGCAATAAACTGTAAATCTCGAAAGATTATCCGCAACTAAAATATGGATGTTGTATTGAGGATGGTTTTCCAAAAAAGCAAAATAGAGCCAAAAGGATTGTGACCTACCTGTGAACGAATTAAAATAAGAATAATCATCACTATCTGTAGAATGTGATACATTACTGTCGGCAAAATCTGAAATTGGTTGGATAAAGGAAGGGGTGTCTCCAACAGTTCCCATGTATTGAACACTTAGCGATGAACCACGATATATAGTTAAAGGTCTTTTGTTGAATATACGTAGTCCCAGCCGAGTAAGTTTTTTCAAACGAGCAAAACACGATATAGTGATGGTCGTTTTATCCAGAATATGATCGAAGCTTCTACAGATACGAGAATTGCCTTCATTAAAGGAGACTTCAGCAAAGTTGCTTTGCTTGCTTTCGATTAAAACGTTTGCTGATAAAAGATAAATCCCTTCCTTGGGGAAAATGAAATGGCCATTTTCGTACACTAAATTCTTGTAAAAGCCGTAAGGAGATTCTACAGTCCATTCTTTTATAAGAACTTTGCCATTTGTAACATTTGCTTGTACATCTTCAATCAAATGCCCGCTATAACCAGCAGCAACAGTTCCTGGAATTATAAATCACTATTATTCCAGTGAGATTCACCCTTACGCCCCCAAAATACTTTCCAATACCAGTCACACCCCTGTGGTAATGCCATGTTGGTCCCTAAGTGTATGTTAAGGTATGCCCTCAAACCCGGAAGAAAATTCAAAAATGCAGGCAAAAGCGTTTAACATACCTGCGATAAAGCAAGAAATGAAAAAAGACAGTATCAATTGGAAATCAATCGTTTTCTTCATTTTCTCATGTGCTTTCGAATGATTCTAAATCACAATGTAGTAACTATCGACAGAAAATTGAATATTTAAAATTTCATGAATAATATAAGGAGAACAATAGTTAAAATGATCAAAGCATATGGGAATATTATATAAATAATGGCATGGAATATCAATAATTCTAAAGAAAAATGAAAATGGCTGAAAATAATTGCATAAAATAGTAATCAAACGAATACAAAAATATACTGAAACTTTCTTCACAGAAGATCACAGGAAACCAGGAATACTACTAAAAGAAATTCATGCCCTAAAACCCCAAAAAGTGAGAAAGATTTTCCCACCAATTTTATCAACAAACGAACAACTGTCACATATTCAAAATTTTCATAACAACTATTCGTTGATTGTACTTTATCATCTTGTCCACACATAAAGATTTTTATCATTATAATCTCGTTGCAAGTGTGTTTGATCATAAAGTTTTTCACACGTTCTAAAAAACAGTGAAAACCTCAATTTTGTCGCATGTATTTCAACATAAAAATTGATTATATATAACTGTTTCATTATTGAATTGAATTTTTGTTTGAGAGGTTCGCACCGAAAGGTGTGAATGCCGAATAGATGAGATTAAAACATAGCAGAAAATCATTTATGTCTAGAGGCAACGTCATCAGTATACAATTCAAAAGGTTCCGACTATTCAATACTAAAAGCAATAGTAAGCAATAGAAATATACACTTTTTAACGATCTTGCATATTCTGTCTTTATACTACAAAAGAAAACATCAAAACATCAAATATTCCACTTCTTCAAGATAATATCAACGCTTTGATACTGACGATAATCATCAACTATAGAATGATTTGATTATGGAGATAATCGAGTTATACCTATTTGAAAATCGAGAAATAAGTAATGGAACTGTCTACACATTCGTCATAAAAATTGACAAAATATGATTGATCCAATGAATCTACCACGTTAACATGCTGATGTGATTTTCGTATTTAGTCGATTTGAAAACGATAAAAGTCTGAACTTGACTGCTGTGAAACCCAGACTCATATAAGTTCTCGATATATTGCATGTCTACTCAAGTCGTAAAATGTACAATCGGAATGATGGTGTCAGAAGTCGCATCCACATTAAATTGCTCATTCAACAAACCACATCTCACAACAGACTAACAATAAAAACCATTTGACTGCAGTTAGTGAAAAAAACTTTCATTCGGAAAGGCTAAATACAGCAGCAGATATCATTCAAGAAACAGACAAATAAACAAACAAGCTAACACTCAGATCTATGCAATGACTTTCAAATTATAACACTACTTTCAAGTAATTTAGGGCTGTATGCCCCCATAACCTAATTATGCAACCCTGCCCTATTCCTTGCAGGTAAAAACAATATCTCTAGTTAGCAAAATTTATAATCAAACAAAATTGATCGTCCCGTATAGCAAGGCAAATACTAATCGTTCATATAAGGAAGAATAATGCCAAAACGGATACTTACAATGCTGTTGGAGATTCAAATGCAGCAGGAGTGCCGCCATCGCATGTTTAATATAAATAGTTTCATTATCGTTTATCCATATAGAATGCTATTCTGTGCAATGACGTTTGTGTTGAAGGCATTTAATTCAACAAACACGTTTTCTATTTTAGTTAAGACAATTTTTGAATGGTTTTTGACATCTGCTGTTGTATTGGTTTAAGATGAAGGAAAGAACACACGGAAGAAAAATCATTTCTATTTAAAAAAACCACGAGTTAGATCTCGACACATCTATAAATGATTTACTAAAAGATTAATCTCTTACAAAACCTCAAGAAAACATTTTCATCTGCAGTTCAATGAGCCCATGTTATTAAAAAAGCTTTTTTATCAAAGGAAATCATATTTTATCATAAAATGGTTAAGAGTTTTTTTGTGAGAAAATAAGTTATGTCAATGTTAGACTGTGGGATAGATTTAGATTCTTTGACGAGTCATTTTATTCACTATAGCGTTTTTTATATAGGCTTATTATGAAAAATTCAACATCGGAAAGCATGCTGTTCGACTTTACATTATGTTTGTTTGAATTTTTCTTCCACGGATGGGTGGATCGCAAAACAAAAAACATATCAGAAAAAATAAACTGTAACAAATCTTGAAAAAGGATTTCAAAATTGAGAGAAAAGATAACGAAAACATGCCGCTACTCGAATATTGTTTACATGAAATCTAATCTGTTTTGTTTAGGGATGGGACTTAAATTGTTTTCGTTTTATTTAATTTACGGGATCGAACTAGAGTCAATATCCAGTTATTTTGACCAATATAATTTGATTACCGTAAAGAATCGGTTAAGCGTCCCCCTTAAATAAGCGCTTCCTCTAAAATGAAAAATACGGTTTAGGCGCCACACTCGAATGACCGCCCTCATCTGGTCCTAAGACTGGGCGCTTATTCGAATTCCAGTGGATTTTAGACTGGGAGCATATTCTAATTTGCTTACTTAATTTACTTTATTGCTTAAAGATAAACAATACGTTCAAATTGATTGTGTCAAAAATTATTTCTGAAAACATTTTTAGATATCCGTCGAAAAATTAAATAAGAGTCGGGGCACTTATTCAAGTCTTAACGGTATATGAATTTTAGCGTGGCATGGCTGACAAAGAACGGTTCTTTCCACAGTTACAACCTCGTCTCAGTTTCATTATCATTAGGTATTGTTTTACGTAGTTGACCACACTCAGTCAATATTGCATCTGTTTTCCAGGAGGGCTTAGGTTGGAAAATCCGAACTATTTGACACGTTCATATGCTCTCCTGGATGACCTCCTGCAACACTCATATGTATCATCTGTGGACGTATAAAAGAGAAAGACGTAAACTTCTATGAATCGAATCAAAAAAAGGTTGCCCGGTTTATTGAAATTTTGACAAGCCAGTAAATAAGCTTCTATCGGCTTCTATGATTGTAGCAACCTACAAGAAATGAATTTTGAAATTATAACTAATATCAGTAGTTAATTTTTAAAAACTGATTTCTCATGACTTAGCACTAGAAGATTAGAAGTTACCTACTTCTAACCTTCAAGTCAAGTCTGATTTTCCAACGCCATTTGCTTACACTCAACGACACAGAAAAATTTTCGCGCGTTTTGTTGGGAACGAAGAAGATTTGACTGGATCGGAACAGAAATCGAGCAACTGAAATTTTTTATTATCGTTTGGATCGATATTCTACATAACACCGATGATTTTCAACGATTTTGGTTGATTTCTTCTTCTTGATCCGATCATTTCCGACCGAAAACCTGAAAACCACGAAACGGAATTTTCATATTCGTGACTAAATAAATTTTCCAATTTGACCCGTTCAGAGCAGAACAATGTAGAAGTGGAAATTCGCCTTTATATAATTATAATATCATTATTGAACCTATATAAAATTATTGCTGCAATTATATAAGAAATTCACGAGGATATTCGGAAGAAATTTTTGAAATGGCTGTATACGCCTTTGAGGAGGAGGGAAACACGTAGAGGAAGCGAGACAAACTGTTCTAAAATCTTTAGTGGCTGCTAGTCATGAAGTATTCATTGACTAGACACACCTTCCCTCATCATGGAATTTTTGAAAGCGCTGGAAGGGGATTGGAAATTACAGTTACACTTCGCTAACTCGACATCACGGGAGGCCCGGGGAAAATGTCGAGTTAGGCGGAGGTCGAATTAACAGGGGATTTTTTTTAATGTAATATTTTTGTCCTCCGCCCCTACTACCCCATATTTTATTAGGTTCGAACAGTACCTACAAGAATTAAATAAAAAAACTAACATATTTCTTAATTTGGAATATATTTTTATTATATAACAAGATTAAAGTTCATTGATTGTCTGATACTGCTATCTAAGAATATTTATATATCCTGCTTTGCCAACGAATTGAAGTGTACATTCCACCTGCATCCCTTCCCCATCTTAATTTGATTTGCGATGCACGACCAGAGTCTCCCATTGGAGGATCGACAAACGATGATTGTGAATAGATTTCTCGATTGATTTGTTGACTTCTAGAATTTTTCTTTCAACTTTGCTATGCATTGCGTGACCATGCACCGGACAAATATCGAATTCAACTCGGGAATGCTTCGTCAGATGACCTTTGATGTTGATAAAATCAAGTCTCATTTTTTTGCAGGCTTTTACGAGCTGACTTCCCTCGTCGCAAAATAGTCTTTTAGGATATCTATGTTCGAACGAGAATCGGTTGAAAGCAACGATAAACGATGTTGTGCCATAGTCGTCCATGATCTTGATCTTAACAGCTGAAGTTGCACAGCAGCAGAATACGACTAGCCATATTTTGACAGTTTTGCGTTTTTGATAAGGTGCGTAGGAAAGATATGGTCCAGAAAGGTCAACTTGTGTGTAGTAGAATGCTGGAGCTATTGTTATGTTGCATCTTGATATAGGCCCCATCGCAATGTCAACGGTACGGTTTTTTACGATAAGTAAGGAAATAACAACAATTAAAATTTTGAAAATCTCGAGTTTTTTGTCAAGGAACCGAAATATTTCCATTCAAAAACGTCGAATCTGGCCGGACCGAAGGAATTATGTCGAGTTAGGCGGGTGTCAAGATAGCGAGAGGTCGAGTTAGCGGGGGGCAACTGTACTTGAAATCGATATCAGGCTTATTTGACTTTTGGAAGGCTAACGGAGTGTCATATATTACTTTATTTTGTTTTGCTTAAAATGAAGTTTATATTTACGACCTGGAAAATCTAAGAGAGAGAAAGACGCTTGAGTGTTCTTGTAACCTTGATCTAGAGACGCTATATTGCAGGGACGACGACGAATTTTCAATAACAATACGACGTCTTCAGATCTGTAGATCTAACATTCATATTGCGGATCAGTTTCGATACAAAGGGAGTCACACCAATGGAAATTCTAACCGATCTTCGCATGTATTTTTTTATAAGCAACCTAACTAGGAAAGTAGCTGAAAATTCGTCCGAATATCCACAGGAATGTTACTAAACGGTTGCTTACATTTACCTTGAATAATTTTGAAATTTCAGACCAAACAAGAAAAAAATCAAGTAAAGGGGCTTTGTGAAAGGAAAATAAGAAACATTGGATGGTGAGTTTAAAATGTTTTTTAAATAAAACAGTAAGTGGTGACTATAAACTACTATAAAGGATATGGTCCATAAATAGTTCATACAGTACACATATTTTTATGTATACGTTGTAAATCTTAAAATGAAATTATAACTAAAAAATTATCACTAAACCCACAAGCTATGCGATCACCATTTTATCCATTAATTTGTCTGTCGCTATTCTGCAAATGTTTAGTTGTCTTGGTACTTAAGCAAAACTACTATGCAATGACTTAAAATGCGTAATCACATATCAAATATTGAATATCAGGATGTGAACGATGTTACTCAGAACTGATCAGAGCAAAGTACACACAGGTTTGGGACTGTTCACAAATGACGACTGTTAGGGGGGGAGGGGGGTTATACTAAAGTTGACGCTGGTTGACGGGGGAGGGGGGGAGGGGATGTGATACTAGTTGACGCAAACCAACACAATTTTGCAGAACCTTGATTTTTCTAATTAAGTAAAAGTTTCTTATGAAAATGTTGACACTGAATCTGATCTTGATGTGGTCCGTGATGCACGAACGTAAAACAAGAAGCACAGATGGAGTTTGATCAGAGAAAAATTACACGAAGATCATTTCAAATATTTTCACGTCTTATTAAAAATGCGTAAGAAACTAATATACAAAAGGACAAGTGGGTTGGATGGAGGTTGCTTTGTTTTGGAGGGGGGTCTTCTCAAACGATGACGTCAACTGAGGGGGAGGGGGCAACACAAAGTTGACGCAGGTTGACAGAGGGGGGAGGGGGGGTCAAAAATCTTGAAAAAATGGTTGACGTCATTTGTGAACAATCCCTTTACAGTATTTGTGCAAATGCTAGTAATGATGATTTCATATGAACCTCATTGTATGTGTTTATTTCAGTGTAGGCGTTTTTAAAAGTAATTTCAATAAGTGTCACTCTATTGAGGAAACTGAAGTGCAACATGATCGCTACTAAAATGTACTTATGCAGGCCCCCACACACTTTTTTGTCAATTATGAGGAATTCATTTTTGCCTTTCCTAAAAATTGAAAATCATGTTGAAATTTGAGTGCTTTTATAAGCAATCTAGAGGTAGCATTTTTCAAAAATTTCCTTCGCACATCTTTCGGTAATACAAATTTATTGAGCCCCGGTGTCCATCCCAACAAAGTAAGAAAAATGACGAAAACAGCGAATAGTCATAGAAGTTAATATTTACCTTTACTTGACAAGAAAATTATATTTTTATGTCAATATTTACGCATGCCTAATAGACGAAAAAGAAACAAATATAAGTGAAGGTGTTAAACGAATGCTTGTGGTTACGGCAAATTGCAATAAATGAAAATCAATGAAAATTCATGCTAGAACAGATATCTATTTTCCAGCTGAGATATGTCCATCGAACAGACATTTTGTGCTTTCATATGTTAACAAAGCAAAACACTCTGGTGATACAACAAAATTAATCAGAAACCTTGAGTAAAAGATTTCTATTCAAAATAATCAAGTAGCAGGCCCTAATACTGTAGCTATCATCTATAAGTCATGTAGTACAAATCTTGCCAGCAAAACCAAAATTATCAAACTGAAAAGTTAGTGACTTTTAAGCAAAGCTCCGTAAGATCTCTAAACTACATTACTATGGAGATTTGAAGAATCAAATACCAAATGCTGTTATAGACATGAACGGAAACCGCAACAGCAACCAGAACCAAGAAGAAACCACAACAAATTTGACACTCTTCTTGGATGGTTTTTGGCGCCAACTTAGAACAAAGAAAAACAAGAGAGCGGATGGCACACACACCGTTGTACTTGCCTCGATTTCACCACTTCGTTCTGTAGTAGAAAAGTCTGTTAATTTTGTCGGGAATTATCGAGAAAACAGATGTCATCGATTTTTCGTTTAACGGCAAGACTAGCACGAAGTATATAATAGATATATAATAGACATATTACCATGCGTAAGATAGAGAGGAAATACTAGGTTAGCACGGTAAAAGTTAGTTTTTTTCAAGAGATACACTTCTCAATTGAAAAGGCGAAAATGTGTATCAAGTGCGAATCAAAATTCGTTAGTGTTACGTTATACTACAACGTGAATTAACGAAATTTAACGTTGTCCTGATGTAACTTTCTAACGTTATACTAACGTAAGTATTTAACGTTATACTAATTAAAAAAACACTTGCATTCTAACCAACCACTAACGTTACCACAACGAAAAAAATAACGTAACATTAACGTTAGTATAACATTTGGTGCCTGCTGGGAGTGCGAATCAAATTTGCTTGAAATCGTATGTTATAAGGTAATTTCAAAAAAGAAAAAGAAAATAAGGAAATTTTACGTTAAATGACGTTATTCTAACATTAACAATTCAACGTTAAAACCAGATTTTTTGTAATGTTGTACTTACGTTAATGTAACGTTATTTATTTAACGTTAAAAATTAACGTTGGAAAAACGTTGATTTTAGGTTGGTAACGTTAAACCTAGAATCAACGTTAGACTGACGTTAAATAAACGTTGGGTGCCTGCTGGGCAGTGTACCTTATTGTTAAACTAAATTGATCGTTAAGAAATCAATTAGTTTTTCCATACTTATTTTTTAATTTTCTCTTCTTCTACTTTTCCATTTCCTACAAAAATCACATCACGGGAAAGACCAAAAAATTAATTGGATATTTTCGCAGTAATTTTGAACAAATTTGCCCACTGGGATATAAGGTGTAAGTACAAGGTATATGTACCGGTATAAGGTATGAGGTGTAAGTACCGTTTGAAGAACACATGTGTGTAAGGTGAAAATACGACGTTCAAACAGAAATTGAGGAAATTCATAGTAAAATCTTACCAAGTTATCAAGTACACGTTACTGAAATTCTTTGTCAAAAAAACAATTGAAGTAATTCAGGAAATGAAAGAACAATTCGATAGTTATTTACAATTGTGTTTCACTGTTATTTATTCATGAAACGTCATCATCTCATGTTTAGACAAATTTTAACTGAAGATCACATGTGTAGACATTTGTCTCAAGGCTAACCGATTACTTTAAGGGCAGAAAGTTTCGCGGGCAGAAAGTTTCGCGAGGATAGAGAATCGCGAAATTTCGAGAATTTAACTTTCGCGAATAACAATTTTAGAACAAATTTTACTGATAAAACTTTCGCGAATCCTCCAAAAACATTACTTTCGGGGGAAAAAACTTTCGCGAATGACAATGAATGAAGAAATTTTTTTTGAATTATTTTAAAAATTCTTGAAATTCTTAAAACTTTCTTGCAAAAAAACTATCGAAATGTAAATGGAAATAAAGTAAAGATTGTCTTAGTTCATTTTAGAGCGTTTGTATCTCAGGACATCCCTAAAAATTAACTAAAACCACTCCGTTCTTGGATTCCTTGTTAATTGGAGAATTTTTTGTTGTTGAAAAAACTTTCGCGATTTTTTGAAAAACTTGACTTTCGCGAAAAAAACTTTCGCGAATTTCGATTTTACTTTCTTACCTGGCAGAAACTTTCGCGTAACAAGGCAAAAATCGCGAAAATCTTTCTGCCCTTAAAGTATTTAAAGTTAAGTTATAACACGCAAACGCTTTAATAAGAAAATGAAACTAGATTTTCAGAACTTTTTAATTAGGAGTTTCAACACGCTTAGTTCTCGCAGTGCTTTTACCACTTAATTTTCTATATAATTTAATCCACTACCGTGCTCTTCAAAATAGCTTTTCCGAATTTCTATTAAATGAACGGGTTTTATTCTAGTTAGTAGATGTAGCCTCGTCTTCAGGTATTTCATTGTTTCAGCAACTGTGTGATTTTGTTACCTTAGTAAATATCATGTTCTCAGGGATGTACTAAGGATAGCTTAATCACCGTGTCAGATTAAATTACCGCTCGGGCGTTTGTTAATTCTTTTTGAAGTTGAGGGGGTGCGCGTAAAAGATGGGGGCGCTTTAATAATAAAATGCGGTACTTTTATTCTGGTAAAATTTGGCAAAAACACAGCAGTCATTTTATTGAGGTTATTGGCGAATATCAAATTCGATATAGATTTAGACAGACACATAACTATCACAGGAATTTATTGCCGTACATTTACTTACGTAAGGCGTGTATTTATTTGTTTTTACATTTTTAATTGTTTCTCAAGATCTTATCCATCTTCACTGTCTTTTCGTGCATTTTTGACGGGACTTTCAACAAGCTATTAAATTCGATTATTATGCAACATGTATAATGTGATGTCGAATTTATGTCGAGAAAATCTGTTGTACGTATTCATTATGTGGCACTTAATTTATTTTTCACTTGATGCGGTCGAATTTCCGTACTTTTTTATAGTAACTAGTTTAATTTGGCACGGCGTTAATGCGGTCGTATGAAACTGCCTTACTACGTCGAAGCAACAGTGAATTATGAGAACAATGAGTTGTCTAACTTAGCGCAAATGTAATCCGATCGATTCAAGACCTCAACTTTTGCTTTTGGTGTATTTACATTAGCTTCACAATAAAGTTATGTTGTTGTTGTTGTTAAATTCTGACCTGTAAACGTCACTTAATCTATTGGTGTCACATGACAGACAGTAACACATCTAGTTGTAGTTCGTGTAGATTATCAAATTAAATCTCAGGAAATTTAAAAGAAACTTTAACACTGGGTGCTAGAGATTCAGTGTAAGTACATACAATATTTCTTCAGTATCTTCATCACTCGTTGATTTTGTTAATTATGAAGATGGTTTTCCGAGACATACCTAATCTCTGAAACATTGGTTTGTACGGTGACATGTATCTGCCAAATAAATGCGCGATATTTTTGAACACTTTTTGAGCGGATTCGTTTTGAGTTTTGAGTTTTGAGGCATTAGAGTATGTTTCACAAAAACATACTATCCGAAAGAGCTTGAAAATTGCTTTCCAACGGTGTAAAAATTATTTTGAAATTCGGTATATTCATTTAAAAAAAACAGCTTTAAAATTTACATTTCCAACATTATGAAACACACTGTATAAGTTTTGCACACGTGGCGTTGTTATATCCGAATTCACTTGATTTTTGATATAATATGGAAAACCTCTGTTGTGCTTGCCATTATCTATGATTTATGCCATTTTATGACTTTCTATTTAAGATCCTAAACAGAATTTAAAAGTTTGTCTCCAGAGTCTCGTTTACTGTTTGTAACGTTACTTTTTCAGTGTACATACTTATTTGGAGAAGATGCATTACCTATTTCTAATCCTGTTGGTTGTTAAAAAGATGTTTTGCAAGTGTCCAGAAACATGCAGTTGCTCCAAATTTTCAGTCACCTGCTTGAATGATACCAAAATAACCTATAATTTTAAAAATCTGGATTTGTCTTCTGTAAAGCATTTCCAATTGCCAAATACAGCTTACTGGGTTGGTCTCGAAAGTACAAACGTAACGTTATCCATAATACTGTATGTCACCAAAATGACAACATTAAAAGACCTCCATCTCAGTTATAACAATTTATCATTTCTTACTGGAGAAGAGTTTAATCAAATGAAAAACTTACGTGGTTTAAGCCTCAGAGACTGCAACATGAAATTAATTTCCTTAAAAAACATAACGAGCTTAAATTATATAGATTTGTCAGGAAATATTGATATGAATGCTGAATCGATTTTACTGAAACATCTTCCAAATCTTTCGTCGTTCAAAGGGGAATACATGAATCTCAATGAGGTTCCAAACTTTTCGGAAGTACCTTCGCTGCAAAATATATATTTGCGTGGTAACAAATTGCAAAACATCACTCACAAGTTTAGCAATTTGAAACTATTTCGGTTGGATTTGTCCTTCAATAAACTTGCAAACACTTTCATTAATTCAACAGTTAGTGACACAACTGGTTTGGAAAGTCTTAACTATACCCTTTTCCTTTTAAATCTGGACAACAACGCCCTACAATATCTACCTACATCTTTAGATGTAACGCATTTGTATGTGAGAAACAACTTACTTCTATTTCTGAATGTTACGGCAAGTACGATTCACCGTATCTATTATGGTCAAACAGTTGAAGCACAAAACAACAAAATTCAATCTTTTTGTATCAATGGACAAACACTTTTTAAACTAAACATTCAGTTGGCAAATAATCCAATTCAATGCACATGCAATCTAAAGTCTTATAAGAACATACGTGTTTATGGGTCCTGTTATGAACCAGTTCAACTGAGAAATGTCTCCTTACACCATTTCTTACGGAACAATACAATTACGCCATGCTTGAATAATGGGAAGTGTAGTAAACAGCTTGATAAATGTAAATGCTCCAAAGATCATTACGGAAAATATTGTGGGAAAGACGTAACGCCGTGCCAACCCAACCCTTGTCTGAAACGATCTGCCTGCATCATCACAAATAAGACAGATGTTGGTTTTTATTGTAATTGTGACGAAGATCATGTTGGATTGAAATGTGAAGCAGAGATGGATTGTTTATTAAAACCATGTGGAAATGGTGGCACCTGCATTGATGACTCGAAAGGATTTCACTGCATATGCTTAAAAGATTTCACTGGAAAAAATGTTTGACGGAGATAGTTAAGAAAGAAAAAAAAGTGTATGAACAGAATATTACTATCATCATAGTGCTTAGTGCATTAATCGTGTTGATTGTAGCTATCTTGACTGTCTGTTGCATTATTCAACGAGTAAGTAGTATTTATCTCTCTTTAATCTATATTTACATGTTTTGAATCTCAATTCCATCTGATATTGCATTAAAGGGGCATTGTCTGTTTTATAGAGATGAAAGATTTCAAAACTAATATGAAACTTGTGAATAAAAGCAATAAGTAGTTCTAGTTATTTCTGTTATCAAACAATCGAGTGTCATCGTTGTTTTCCATTTCTTATTAGCGAAAGCAAAAACCCAACGAGAAACAGTGTATGGCGCATGAGAATAATCATGAGAAGGTAAGAGCTTTTGTAGGCGTATGAAGTGGTAAAGGAAATTCATTAAAATTTCACCTAACCTTATTTGCACTAAAAGTTAACGCATAGCTGTGTATAGCTGTGTATATGTCTATTTTTCAAGTAGGATAAATAGAAAAAGTGTAACCGTATTGCACGATTCAAATGATGCAAATAAAAAGCACATTACATGCTAAATACGGATTAAAAATTCTCTTTGCCAAGTGGACCCCGGATGAGTTAATAGCAAAAAAAAAACATGTCTTAAAGAGTCTCAAACCTATGAGAATTGGATATATATCTTCCAAATGTTGCAACCTGTCTCAATAGGGAACTAAAACACTATATGTGAAATGTTTGCAAATATGGAAGAACTTAGATTCAACAAGATGCCCTACCGGGCAGAAGGATTTCTGCAAGCTTTGCTGCTGAAAATGCCACAAAAATGCAACACTAGCACACTAGTCCCGCAAAACTAAGACAGTCACATCATTCAGCTCGAGAAGCATCAGCATTAAATAAACAAAAATATTGATGCGACTGACAATGTTCGTCAAGAAAGTCAGCCTACCATAACATAAAAAAGGGGCTTTTCTTTATGCTATCGCGGAGATCATTTATGAAGATCTGTTTTTTTTGTACGAATAAGCTGAATGATTGTTACTGGATATTTGCCACCCACGTACTCCAAAAAAGTGCATCAACACAATACGAAACTTTAATTTAACCACATTAAATATAACGAATCCTATAAAAAGATTGTGTATACTGGCGGTAACCAACATATCGTTTGGACAGCACAAACTAATATATAAAGTTTCTATATTGATCTCCTCAGAATGAAAAATATAAATATCACAATAATAATTACTTAGAAATTAAAGCTCATATCTAATATAAAAGTTTAAAAAAATACAACATACGTAGGGAGAAAAGAGATAAGCTGATATAGCCAGAATACATCCAAAAATTGCTCTTAAATATAGTATAAATAGCTGTATAAAGTGCATATGTTGGTGATGTTGGGGAAGAGCTGAAAGGAAGCTAAGCTGAGCTTTAAAAATCCAAAAGCTTCTAAAAATTGACTTCAAACATGCATACACATACAAAATACACGAAGGTCTTTCATATTTAAAAAGGCTTGGAGCAAAAATAAAACAAGAAATACCTTTTCTTCCACACACCACGTATTGGCACTGTTTTCATATTTTAAACTTCAAGAAAACTTCTTTCAAAAAACAGAATAACCACACTGTAATTTAATTTTGTGAACATGATAAGTTCCCAACAGTAATGCAATTCTTTATATAAAATTATAAGCTGTATTAACTTCTTTTAAAGCCATATTTCCATCAAAGAAACTTTTAGCAAACTACACACGTTCTTTCGCTGCCATTTTTAAAACGTTTTGTGAACGATCACATGGCATGGCGAAAATCAGCCAATAAACTATCGCTATTGAAGTTAGGGTGGCTATATTAGCACCCTTTCATAGAAATCGGGCATTATGTACCAATCACGATTGAGACGGCTTTTTTATGAACCAATCAAATTGGAGAAACAAATATGACTAGGTTTGGACAGTAAGATGAAAAAAAAAAAAAAAAAAAAAAGAAAACAAAGACGATCGTAAAGGCTTTCTTGCTTACGCAGAAATCCAATAAATAGCTATATAATGTGAGGGATTTACGTATGAAGACGTAATGATTTGTAAGCGTTTTCTTTAGACCTATGCGACATTGAACCTGAGCTATCTTGGTCAAGAAGATACAAATTATCAAGAATTAAACACAACCAAGGTGCAATACGAGAATTACAAGAAGTAAAGGTAGGACCTTTTTCTCCCTATAAATCATAGCCCGGGAATTTCAGAGATGTCTTAAAGATCGACAGTATAAAGAACACTAACATAGTTTTCATCTACAAAGGAAGAAAAACAGGTACAAAGTTTCTTTGAAGAAAACTTCGCGTAACATCAGTTTACCTCTGAGGAATCAAGAAACCGTGCATCTCTTATGTTTACGGATTGGTTCATTGTCGTTGGTTTATGCGAATCTTAGATTAATGCGCATTTAATTTGATTGTTTTAAATGAGCAGTCTTTAGATTTTAAACATTAACTTTTATTTTTATAATAGGACGTGCACTGATAGTAGGTGATAATTTTACTGATGCACATCGGAAGCCAAATCGCGAAACACCAGATGTCAAGACATCATAACGTGGGACATTCACGGATTTTGCATGTATATATATATTATTGTAAAAGTTTGTCTTCTAATTTGCTTTTCCCATGTGTCAGTTATCTCCCAAGCATATACTGTAAACCACCATATTCAATTCGACAACATTATTAAAATTCTAAGAAAAGTGTAGCCTAAATTTTTCTGATTATTATTGACTTTAGGACACCCGTGGTGGACTAAAGTATTTAAAATACCCGTGGTTTCTCCTCCTCCTCCTCCTCCTCCTCCTCCTCTTCCAGGTTATGAACGTTTTCGTGCAGCGTTTACATGACATCGTTGCCGAATTCGCAAATTTGGTCAAATTAGGACTTCAGTCGACCAATTTTCATGAAATTTTGCACGGATCACAATTGAAAGGTGCTGATTTCAAATTTGACAATGATATTGCCAGGTTTGACTAAAATTGGGCAATTTAAGCCAAATTTGGACCAAATTTCGAAAGTTCTTCAATTTTCATAAAAATTTGCACGGATCACATTTGAAAGGTGCTGATTTCGAATTTGACAATGATATTGCCAGGTTTGACTAAAATTGGGCAATTTAGGCCAAATTTGGACCAAATTTCGAAAGTTCTTCAATTTTCATGAAATTTTACACGGATCACAATTGAAAGGTGCTGATTTCAAATTTGACAATGATTTTGTCAGGTTTGACTAAAATTGGGCAATTTAAGCTAAATTCGGACAAAATTTCGAAAATTCTTCAATTTTCACAAAAATTTGCACGGATCACATTTGAAAGGTGCTGATTTCGAATTTGACAATGATATTGCCGGGTTTGACTAAAATTGGCCAATTTAGGCCAAATTTGGACCAAATTTCGAAAGTTCTTCAATTTTCAGGAAATGTTGCAAATATCACAATTGAAAGGTGCTGATTTAAAATTTGACAATTATTTTGCCAGGTTTTAATAAAATTGGGCAAATTAGGTCAAATTTGGACCAAATTTAGAAAGTTCTTCAAATTTCAAAAAAATTTGCGCCGATCACATTTGAAAGGTGCTGATTACGAATTTGTCAGTCATTTTGTCAGATTTGATTAGAAATGGGTAATTCGGGCCAAATTTGGATCAAACTTAGAAAGTTCTGCAATATTCATAAAAATTTCTACAACGCACAATTAGAAGTTGCTGATTTTGAATTTGCCAGTCATTTTATTAGATTCGAACATAATTTGGCAATTCGGCAACGTTGAATTTTGAGACTAAATATGCATCGTTGTGATACGTCCTGAAGTCTTCAAGCCAAGCGGCTTCTTGTTTTACTGATGCGATTAATTGATATATTAAGTTCTGCAACTAATTTTCAATATGGGTGAACAGAGTGAAAAAGTGCTTTTAATACACTTTGTTTGTGTAATACATTTACGGTGAATGAAGAGTATCTTTTGTTTTATTCGCATGGAAGAAATTCAGAAACAATGTTCTATGACGCTTAGATTAATATTAAGTTTTAGTATTTTACTGGCTTCCATATGCCAGGTAAATAAGTTTCGTTGCACATTGCTAATTCTAGTGGCCAATCGGAGCGACATACCATTTTTGAAAATACAAGACATATTATCCAAAGTGTGTTATATTTTTCATGAAATGCAAAACGTGTTTTTCGAAATGCATCACATTCTCTTTTCAAAGTTCCATTTCAAAGCCAAATTCCATTACAGCTGATAAAAGAATTTGGATCAAGAAATTCGAATCTTTCTTGTTAACAATATACACAAAATGGAACAGCCCCATCATTATCACAGGAAATCACACGTTTGATCTTCATCAAGTGATCACCTAACCGACGCGAATGGGTAAAACACTCATCGTCCATATTATAACCAATATTCCTAATAATAAAGAAATCCACCAAAACGTCATTCCTTGCGGCCATAAAAGTGATTATGACGCTCCATTTGCAATCATCAAGTCACGCAAAGAAAGATTCGAGGCTCGTTACAAAATTCAAAGAACTGAAAAGAACTTTGATCCAGTAAAGTTTAGAGAACATTTCTCTCAGCTGTCGCTTAACGTATTTGTGCTTTCAACAACCTCAATGACAAACTGGAGACTTTGAACACATTTATTTTCGACTGCTTACAAGAATATGCACCACTCAAACAAACTAAGTTTACTCGATTTCCGGCTCCTTGGATGAGAGACCTCAATATTACCAATTTCCAAAAAAGCAGCTTACGGAAACCCGAAAAAAGCTGTCACTTCAAACACTCCAAAAATGGACTATGTACAAAAAGCCCAGAAATAAACTTAAATGAAAAAGAATTTTCTACCCAAGCACGCTCTTCTGAAATCCACCTGAAGAGATACGGAAAACTATCCATCGAATCCTCAATACATCAGGCACAAGAGTGTCAATCGATCCAAATGTAATAAACACAAATTACATTCAAGCGGCACAAACACTTACAGGTAAAAGCGTAACAGCAAACAGGAAGCGTTATGTAGCTTCATCGATTGCCTACAAGAAAAGGCAGATTAGATCAAACTGAACCATGTTGCTTATGACGACGTTCGTAAAGCCATTAGCACACTTCGTTCCCACTGTTCCACTGGATACAACAACACAGCAGCAAAACAAACAATGATGGCTGCAGATTATATATTCTCTCCGCTGACCCATATAATCAAAAAATGCATTGATGATTCTGTCTTTCCATCGGCCTGGAAAATCGTGCGGGTAGCAAAACAACCGGACAAGTTTGGACCTATCTCTGCTCTGCCAATACACGTTTTTTTTTTTATTAGAACACCTTAATTTTGGCTGAGCCTGGATGTGCTTATTTTTTCAGTAAATTTGAGCCTCAGATGTTCTTATTGACGTTCTTAATACGAAATCAAATATCTGAAGAAAAAAATTGCGCCTTTATAATAGATTCGATATTTTAGCACGTATCGGAAAATACAAGGTGCTTTTCAGCAACGAAGATGAGGACTTCGTCGGAGTAGAAGAGTTTGATGGTGTAGAAGTGGTGTTGCTGTAGGAACTTTAAAACCTTTTGTACGCATTTTCCCGATTACTTTGGAAACGTAAAAATATTTTATCTTTTAAATGATTTATGTCTCAATTCCATGTACTAATTTTTTAGCTTCGAGGCTGGCCATGTTCTTACGATGTTCTTAATTTTTTGCCGAATTTCAGCCTAAATGTTCTTATAAACTGGGTTCTAATAAAAAAAAAACGTGTATTATCAAAGGTGTACAAGAACTAATCCTACCTCAAATGACTTCATTCGTCAAGCGTGCTGGTATTTACAGCCAAACATAATCCGGCTTTCAACACCAACACCACCACTATGCTACTGAAATTTTGCGATGACATAAAGCGTGTCATGAACAATGGACAAATTACGATTGCAATTCCTTCAGACTTCTCTAAAGCTTTCGATATTGTTGAATAAAAGTTTCACTAAGAGTTTCGTGAAACCTCTTGCAGACTATGTTACAAATCGATGCAATGCACAATTCGTCCAAATCGATGACAAGAAATCAGAGCGGAAGGAGTTATTATTTGGTGTCCATCAGGGCAGCATCATGGGCCAAGTAATTTTCAACCTGTATGTAGCTAGAATGAAAACCATTGCCAAAAACAGTCAATCTTTACAGTACTTCGATGATATTTTTTTTTTCTTTATTCAATTGATCATCACGTACACAAAAACAAATACAAATACAAACGTTAAAGGACCCTACTTCCGCAAGGCGCTCAAGGCGATATCGTCAGAAGTGAGAGAGAGAGAGAATAAGCCTTCCCCTAACGGGAATAGGCCTCACACCTACAGTATGAGGATCACTGCGCAAGAAGTAGGAAGTAGGAAGAAGTAGGATCCGAAAATAAATTAGATGAAAAAATAAAAATAAATGAAAAATAAAACAAGAAGCCACTTGGCTTGAAGACTTCAGGACGTAGCACAACGATGCATATTTAGTCTCAAAAATACAACGTTGCCGAATTGCCAAATACACCTGTCCCGAATTTCTGTTTAAATGCCGAGTTAATGCATAGTTATCAGCCTCGTTTCTATGTTTTTTTATTGTTTTTCTAATTTCATAATGTTTGCAGTAAGCAATAGTTACTCGTTCTTTCAGTTCCCCAGTGGAATAATTAGAAGTAATTAAGAGTTTGAAAAAGAGGCGAAACTTAGAAGCTAGGCTATAACACGGTGTTTAAACAGAAATTCGAAAAAGTTCTATTATGTTCAAATCTAATAAAATGACTGGCAAATTCAAAATCAGCAACTTCTAATTGTGCGTTGTAGAAATTTTTATGAATATTGCAGAACTTTCTAAGTTTGATCCAAATTTGGCCCGAACTACCCATTTCTGGTCAAATCTGACAAAATGACTGACAAATTCGTAATCAGCACCTTTCAAATGTGATCGGCGCATAAATTTTTGAAATTTGAAGAACTTTCTAAATTTGGTCCAAATTTGGCCTAAATTGGCCAATTTTAGTCAAACCTGACAAAATCATTGTCAAATTCGAAATCAGCACCTTCCAATTGTGATCCGTGCAAAATTTCCTGAAAATTGAAGAACTTTCGAAATTTGGTCCAAATTTGGCCTAAATTGCCCAAT
This sequence comes from Turritopsis dohrnii, assembly GCA_027922465.2. Taxonomy (NCBI): domain Eukaryota; kingdom Metazoa; phylum Cnidaria; class Hydrozoa; order Anthoathecata; family Oceaniidae; genus Turritopsis; species Turritopsis dohrnii. The sequence continues at coordinate 34,919 of BQMF02000524.1, forward strand.
TTTAGTCAAACCTGGCAAAATCATTGTCAAATTCGAAATCAGCACCTTTCAAATGTGATCCGTGCAAATTTTTATGAAAATTGAAGAACTTTCGAATATGGTCCAAATTTGGCCTAAATTGGTCAATTTTAGTCAAACCTGGCAAAATCATTGTCAAATTTGAAATCAGCACCTTTCAATTTTGCTCTGTGCAAATTTTCATGAAAATTGGTCAACTGGAAGTCCTAATTTGACCAAATTTGCGAATTCGGCAACGATGTCATGTAAACGCTGCACGAAAACGTTCATAACTTGGAGTAGTAGTAGTAGTAGTAGGAGAAACCACGGGTATTTTAAATACTTTACTCCACCACGGGTGTCCTAAAGTCAAAAATAAAAACTAGGTTGGAGTTATATAATCAATGAAAGAGTGGACCACTAAACCTGTTTGTATCACAAATGAATGTAATAACATGACATTCATATAATCATATCATGATTAGTATGATTTGAAAGATTTGAGTCACCAAAAAGCAAAAAGTTGCAAAGAGATTCACGGCTTCGTGGCACAAATGTCACGTTGAGGTTTTTGAGATTGCCAAAGAGTAAGTGTCTTTCGTTAGAAAAATAAGAGCATTGCAATTGAAAATGTTCAGTATTTTCTATTGAGTTAGTTCTACATAAACCAAACGGGTCAATTATATCAAGAAAACCATGTCGGAATTTATGTTCCCGAAGGTGGCTGAACCCAACCCTTAACCGAGTCAGTAGAAACAGACCTTTATGACGGATTCGGAATGTCGGTGAAGCTTTTGGACGAACAAAATCAAATAAAGCACGCTGAAACCGTGAGATTGAAGGGAGATCCATTATATGGCTATTCAGCTTGTTCCACTCGTTAATGCAATACGGAAACAAGGAATTACGATAACGTTTAGTCCGTGTCACCATGGGGTAAATCGGAAGTCTAGACTTGAGATTAGCGAGTACAGCACGTCAAGCAAGTATTGAGCTGCCATGCCTTTGACAATTTTGAAGAAAAAGAAAAGTCTTCTGCAAAAACGCCTGTCAGCTAGGCTTTCAAGACCAAGCTCAACATAAAGTTTCTCTCGCGATGTACCACGGATACAGCCGATAATTGCCCAGCAAGCATTGTACTGAATAGATTCGAGATTTCGAGACAGAGCGGTGTTTCCTGGATAGTCATATATGATATCACCGTAGTCTAAATGAGGTCTAATATAGGCTTTGAAAAATGTGACTAACGAGTCTCTTGGTAAAAATTTGCGAAGTTTATGGATAAGACCGATGCCGCTTTTAAGATCTTCTTTCTAAGATGGTGCCCAAAGGTTAGCTTTTCATCTAAAATTAGACCTAGATGTTTATGGCTTTCAATGAAAGTTACGGGGGAGTTGTTAAATGAAATAACGGGAACATCAGCTGGGACTTCCATTTTTGAGAAATAGATTACAACGGCCTGTTTAGCAGTGTCAGGATTTAATGACATTTTCCATTGGTAAGCCCACTCATTAATTCTTTCCAAGTCTCCATTTAACTTACTACAACTTTCAACTTGATCCAAAGCCGTGGAAAATAGAGAAGTGTTATCAGCAAAGATTTTAATGTTTGACTCGAGGCCTTCAGGAAGGTCGTTGATGAAAATTAAAAATAATAAAGGACCTAAAATTGAACCCTGGGGAACACCAGCTGTAATATGTTCCCAAACAGAATTATAGCCATCCAAGGTGACTCTTTGAACACGCCCAGATACGAAATCCCTCAGGAGAGAGACTAGTGAACCATACACTCCATAAGATTGAAGTTTGAAAAGTAGACCATCATGCCAGACCCTATCAAAGGCTTTAGATATGTCCAAAAAACACCTCTGGTATCTAGTGACGGATTTACGTCAAAGCCTTTAAAAATGCGTTATGGACAACAGCTGAGAAATGCAAGAATCACCTTTTCGAAAGCCATTTACAGAAAACATATCATTATCTTTGAAATAGCTGTAAAGAGTGTCGTAGATGTCGTAGGTTTCAAAAAGTTTACTCAATATTGGTAAAAGAGACACTGGTCTGTAATTTTTGACAATACTTTTATCCCCATTTTTATAGATTGGGACAATATTAGCTTTCTTCCAATCGTTAGGGAAGTAAAGAGTAGCTAACGAGTAATTAAAATTGTTCATAAGTGGTTTTAACAAAGATTCCTCACAAATTTTGACCATTCGTATTGAGATACCATTACATCCATGGGCTTTATTTTCTTCTAAAGCCCGAATAAAAGCCAGAAGTTTCGCTTTATCAAAATGAATGGTGTGCAAACGAGTATTAACAGTTTGATTTATCATGGCTAAAACACTGGCTAAAGCATTCTTAAAGAGAGAACATTGACTTGCAAAAAAAGTGTTGAAGACATTGGTTTTTTCAGACACTTCTGTGACAATTATGTCGTTGGTATTTCGAATTGGAGCAATCTTTGTTACTTTGCGCTTATGAATGAGACGATTTAATGTAGACCAGTACTTTTTCTGACTAATATTGGGATCGTTTAGAGTATTGCCAAGTCTCGTCAAGTAAACTTCTTTGGCAATATTAATAGCATTTCTGCATCTAACGGTGATTTCACGAAGAATCTCATAATCAATGGCATTGTGGCCGTTTTTTGCATAACGACTATATATTTTGGCTTTCTCAAGGATCATTCTTTTGATCCCAGGTGTCATCTACAACGCATCTTTATTCCTGATGGTGATAATTCTATTAGGAACCAAATTAGAAAAAATATTGAGCAAACACTCAGTAAAGACTGATACGCGGTCATGTACAGATAGACTTGTAAAGATTATGTCCAAATCAACGAGATTTACAGCCTGCTTAATAGCTAAAGGGTCAACTCTAGAAAAGTCCAAAACCTGACGACGATAAGCAGGAGGAAAAGGTATTTTGAAAATAAATTTAGCAAAAATTAGCTGATGATGGCATCTAGGATACAAAGAAGGTAAAACCCCCGAGTCTGTCAAAAAAATTCCCTGCTGATGTAAAAATGAGATCAATGCAAGAAAGAGAGTCTGGAAAAATATGATCTGATTTAGGCCATATTGAGCGACTAGATCTGCTATATCCCCACCTTGTGTATTGGTGACAGGTAAAGCGAAAGAGTAGGAGATCAATCATTTTTGCTTTTGATCGTCTCCTCCCATTTCTGCTTGAAGAGTGTAAAGCTATCAGCGTCCTGACTTGAACTACGGTAACTAAGACATAACAACAAGCGATTAGAACCAGCCTTGAGTTCACAAACAAGACATTCCTCGAGGTTTTAAGCTCGAGTCTTCCGACTAGTGGCAAATGATTTTTATAGTAAATACAAACCCCACCCCTTTTAGTATTAGAAGGGTGGTCATCGCGAAAAAGTTCATAACCATCTATAGTTAACCTTGGATCATCACCCGCAATAGAAGAATCAAGAGAGGTTTTGCAAATACAAAAACATCAAACTTTTGCATTTGGAGGAAAAGTAGAAACTTGGTCAAGTTTAGAAAAATCGTCTACTCAAACGCTATTTAAATTCCACTGACAAACGGAAAGGTCCTTCATATTAAAATTTGGCCCAGGATTTAGTTCAATATCCCCTGATAAGATGAGGAGCAAAAAACTAAAAAAGGCGTAATAAAATTGTAACATAACAAGGAAAGATCGGAACTGGCCTAGATTTAAAGCAGAAATTCCTGATAATACGAGGTTAATAAAAAACCTAAGCGAATCAGAAATTGAGAAAGAAACACAAAATGCTTAAAATTCTAACAAGATTAAAACACCCTACGAAAGCTCTATACTGTTCTACACTTATAGACATCACAACAAAAATTTGACAATCACCAAACCTCAATGCCTCTATCAATGATTAATATCATGCTACAACAAAAATTTAAAAAACGTATTTTGACAAAAACAGAAAAACAACATTGTAATAAAAAGAATATTGTGAAAATAATAACACAAATGAGGCATAAAGTGGCTGTAATGTACCAAACGATTAAAGACATTAACAGATGTCACCAAACAAAAGGGCAATTAATAGACACTACACTGTGTCCCAGAGAATTTCGGTCTGAGATTTTAACAGCCCATAACTTTTCAAACATATATCAAATTTCAGCAATTTTTACACCATTCGATAGGATTTTATTCATAGATTTTAAAAATATACATTTTGTTCTCCAAAACCTTTAGTTTGGAAACAATTAAGAATTTTACAATGAAAAAATCCAATTATCTCTTTAATCGTTAATTAACACATCTTTCAATAACAGCCATCTAAGGCCATTATAAAAAAAAATAACAAGTCAAGTGACTGTAAAAGACAAAAGTCATTAAAAACAAAACTTTAAACTGTCTCAACAGGTCCCCCCGTTTCTCTGGACACAGCGATTTGCTCTTGCTGTCATAAAGTACCGTGGCAGATTTGGACATCCTATCGTGAGTTTAGAGACAAGATGTCCGGCCGGGATTTTGAGATGTCCGGCCGGGCGTTTTGAAACAAGTCTTGAAACATCCGGCCGGACATCTTCACTCCAAACGTCCGGCCGGTCGTTTGTAAAAATCTGGTCTTGAGAATTGCTTAGAAGTTCAAACGCACGGCCGGGAATTTAAAATCTCCGGCCGGATATTTATGAAAAAGATGCTTTCTGACCTCCACCAATTGGATGTTCTGGTCCTTTATATATACGCTTAATATTGTCAAGTCTGTAAAGTATGTATTCAAAGACGCCCGGCCAGACAAACGAAAGGTCCGGCCGGATATCAAGATGCCCGGCCGGATGTTTTGTTTGTCCAGCCGGATATCAGCAGGATGTCTAACTTGTTCGACGTTTGAACACCTTGCATTGTACTTGTATGCGTTGGAACCAAAAGATCAAAGCTAATAAATGGAAATCAATTTACCGCGAAGCACTGCATTAGATACTTTTGGATTAGTAAAGTACACATCATAACCAGGAAGCTGGATATCCTTCGGCCATTTTGTAACTCTCCAGCTTCGTGCAAAAGTATTTGATTTTGAGGACCAGATATTGATGAAATCCATCAGTCAGATGTCTCAGTTACCTCATACCCGGCCGGATGTTTGAGATACCCGGCCGGACATCCAAATACCCGGCCGGACGTCTGAGATATCCTGCCGGACATCTTGTTTCCAAACTCACGATAGGATGTCCAAATCTGTCACGGTAATAAAGAGTGGCAAATAGAATTTTGATTTTGTCTAAGATTATTTGCTGCGTCAACAATCTTACTTCTCAGCTCTGATAGATTCTGGATCTCAGTGGAGAAACGTTTTTGTTGCAACTAAAGATTGCTCACATGCTGTCAAAAATATTTTGTAAAAGCCCCCGTCTCACAATTTTTAACTTTGTGATGAGATTATAACTTTAGTGTGTTCAATAACACCACGACATGTTCTTAATAAAAAAAAGAACAATCGCATGTGAAAACTTACAGTGTGTCCACCAGAAAGTGGGCACCTTGTTTAAAACACAAATAACTTTTTGAGTTTTTAACAATACAAAGCGGTTTTTATACCGTTGGAAAGAGGATTTTTTGAGCTTTCCAAAAATATAAGTTGTTATTTATAAGAATTTTTATTTTAAATAATATTAAGTATTTTTTGTTTCGATACGGTTGTTAATTTTGTAATGATCAATAAAACAGACTTTTAACGAGCAATTAACCTTTTGTTTCGTTGAAACAACCGCTGTTGGTGGTGTTGTGCTAATTTTGTCACGAAATTTCTTGAAAAGACACAAACTTTTTTTCAGTGTGTAAACTTACCTTAAATTTTTTATTATGATTTAATAATTTCATATTCCCAAACATTGCCAAAATCTTTATAAGCGAGAAAACAAACTTTTATGACATTCATTCAATCATGCAGTTAACAGTCCAGCAGTGAACTTTCGTTGTAAGAAAGGTTTCATGAGACGAAAAGTTATGTAGTTGTTATTCAGCCTTTTAGACAGCAGTTTCTGGATAGAAATCCCCCATCAAAAAGCACGATTCAAAGTTTTTAAAAGTTTGTAAAAGAGTTTTAGAAATGAAACTTTCATGTTTCAAGCTTGGAAAAGCGTAAAGTTTCCCTTATATAAACGCAGCTTTATTACAATATTTTAGCTTTTTATGATTTCCCATGCTACTCGAGTCATCTATTCAAACAAGCGTTAATTGATCGTTATTGATTCAATGTCATGGTTTCATGCTAAAACCGATTTTATTTCCCGAAAAATTGTTTTTTCTATGAAAAGGGTCATATATTTAGAAAGAGCAAAACATTTTCTTTCTGTTAATATAAAAATTGAAAAAAACAAGCACGAAAAACAAAAGATATGCTTATTAAAAGTTAGGTACCCACTTTCTGGTGGATGCACTGTACTTTCATTAACCATTAAGGAGTTAGTGACCTTGATGGACTAAATTGTTTAAGATATAGGTTTCTAAAATTCTTGAAAGAAATGCTATCGAATGATGTAAAAATTTCTAAAATCTGATATGAGTGTGAAAAGTTATAGCTTTTTAAAATCTCAGACTGAAATTCTCTGGGACACACTGTATTTAACTATCAGAAAAAAAACAATTTGTAGGCATTCAAAAAGTGTAGTGATTTGACAAATTTATGACATGAACGATTAGAGATGAAATCAACTGGGAAATATGACTTGTTCAATTAACAAAGGAAGTTGACATTCATAATCCATATGCTGTCAATTTTCCTACTTACACAAACATAATTTACTATGAAAATAGAAATGTAGCTACACATTTCCTTAGAATGCATTAGAAATATCTTGATATATATGGACTTGTGGGCAAAATAATTTATTTTACAAAAAGCTTCACGTAGTAGCTTAAATTTCAATTTTGTAAACATTAATTTACTGTCAATTTTCCTGATTACGAATGCATTAACATTCCAACGCATATTCTAACAAAACAGTCTATAAAGAAAAACTATGATGCATTCGAAATATTTTTATATTTATGGAACTGTGGCCAAACTAATACGTTTTATGAAAAGTTACTTTCATTTATATTTTGTAAATAAGAATATACTGTCACTTGTTCTAATTAAATTAACATAATTTACTATGACAATAAAAATGTAGGTTCCAATTTCATTAGATGAATTAAATATATGATTTCATGTAGATGGACATATAGGCTAATCAATATTTTTTCACAAAACAGTTCGCTTAGTTTTCATTTATATTTTGTAAAGATATATATATGTCATTTTTTCTAATTAAAGAATCATATTATACTTATAGATATTCATTTTATTAGGATGTGTTAAAAAGATTTTATATATTCATAGATCTTGGGGCAAATTAATATGTTTCACCAAAAGGTTTGCTTAATTTTCATTTAGATTTTGTAAATATTAATATCTCGTCAATTTTCATATAAGAATACAACAGTCTGTCAATTAAACACACTGAACATCCTGTACTGTCGAGCTTAAACATAGACTTCTGATTTCAGGTAGGTGTGGTGATTTGATTATGGGTATCTTTCTTAACATTGATGTTAGTTTGGAGATATTTTCTACGATGACCCGGAGGTGTCACAGTTCTCGATTTTTTCCGACAGTTCTCGAGATTTTTTCAGACAGTTCTCGTTTTTTTTAGACAGTTCTCGGTTTTTCAGACAGTTCTCGTTTGTTTTTTTCAGAAAGTTCTGGCTTTTTTTGGGCAGTTCTCGTTTTTTTAGGAGACAGTTCTCTTTTTTTTTGAGAAACATTTCTCCACTTTTCGTCTTTTTTTAGACAATTCTTGCCGTCTATTTAAAAATACACGTGCAAGCAAATTAATGACATCGGTGAGTCCCCTACACACAATTCAATGTTGAACAATGTTTTTGTCCAACTACAGCCAACATGTGAAACACGTGAGAATGTTCTCGTTACCCCAATATAAATGAAATAGCTTCGGCTGCAAACTATCGATGATCACGATTCGGTTTGTTAACTAACTGTCTAGTCTGGAATTGTTATTTGGCTGTACATCCCTCTCATTGTGACAATATAATCTTAAGATTACTTCAGCATCTTAAAAGAATTAATTAACTTATCAAAGTCCTCTTATTGCCAGTTCGAGTCCAGTTTCTACATTATTGATATGTTTCTTATACCAAGTAGTACGGTACTGGCTACCAGAATCTTAGATCAAGATGCAAAAATGACTCAAACAATATGATGATCAGGTTGGCTCAAGTAAAATGCTTCGCTGCATCGTATTTAAGGGGGTTCTGAACATAAGTTATTAAATAAAAATGAAACAATTCGGTTAAAAACTTATATAAGTTGCCCATTTACTTTTGGTTTTTCAAGTTAAATGCAAACAAGGAATTCATTTTACGTTATTAACTACAACTACATTCCTGGGTATAAATTAGGCCGCTTTTCCAGTTCAATCACTGCGGTCGCGTGACTGAGCAGACAGCTTTTTCATTCGCTCAGTAGTTCAAATGATTTCAACTACCAGGCGAATGAGATTGCGTCAGCCAATCAAAAATCAGATCGTTCATTCGTGCGACCACAGCGAATGAACTGGAAACCAGCCTCCTTAACGGGAATAGAGGTCGAAAAAGTTTTTGTTAAATTGCGTGAAGTTGGCTCTTTTGTATTCGTTTACTAATCTTATTAGCTTATTATGTTAACGCAGTGGCATTATCATGCATGGAATTTTTTTTAGAACTGTCTAAAAAACTCGAGAACTGTCTTAAAAAACCCGAGAACTGTCTAAAAACAAATCGAGAACTGTCTAAAAAAACAACCGAGAACTGTCTAAAAAAAACGAGAACTGTCTAAAAAAAACCCCGAAAACTGTCTAAAAAAACGAGAACTGTCTAAAAAAAAGCGACAACTGTCTAAAAGAACTCGAGAACTGTCTGAACAAAACCGAAAACTGTGACACCTCGGGGCCATCGTAATTTTCGTTGAAAAAAATATAAATTGCTAACACATGTTTTGGAAACTGAAGTTAATTTCAAATATTTGGCTTTCCAAATATATTTAGCTACATCTCATTTGAAACGTTCCACTTTTCAGTAGAGGTAAACTGCAAGGGCTTTTCAGTATTGAAGTAGTATATACGTCAGATTCAATAAATATTTAGTTTATTTGTTCCGAACAGAAAGGAAGGAAAAGAAAATAAAGCAAGAAATTTTCTATATGCAGAAAGTCGTCTTTACTAAAGCACACGTACAGATAGGTTTCTACACGTGGTGTTACTGGTCTGATATTTGATACCACGAGGTGATTGATATCATATAGGAAACCTCAGTTGAGACTTGTCATTATCCATGATCTATAGTATTTTAAGATTTCCTAATTAAGGCGCTTAAGAAACGGAAACAGTTTCTTCGTCTCCGGGATCTCCTTTAATGTTAATATTTCAGTTTAGATACTTATTTGGAGAAGATGCATTACCTGTTTCTAATTCTGTTGGTTGTTAAACAGATCTTTTGCCAGTGTCCAGAAACATGCAGCTGCTCCAAATTTTCAGTCACTTGCTTGAATGATAAAATAACAAAGTATGGTTTTAAAAATGTGGATTTGTCTTCCGTAAAACATTTTCAATTACCAAATACAACTTACTGGGTTGACCTTACAAATACCAGTCTATCATTGTCAATAATATTGAAAGTCGCCAAGATCACAAGTTTGAGGAACCTCTTTCTCAGTAAGAACAATTTATCATTTCTTACAGGAGTAGAGTTTATACAAATGAAAAACTTACGTTTGTTATCCCTCAGATTCTGTAGCTTGAAATCAATTTTCTTGCAAAACATGTCAAAGATATATACGACAGATATATCAGGGAATATAAATATGGATGCCAATTCGATTTTGCTGAAGAACCTTCCAATATTGGATAGATTCCGAGCAGATTTCATGAATCTCACCGCAGTTCCGAACTTTTCGGGAGTCCCTTCGTTGAGATACATAAGTTTGTGTGGAAACAAGTTGCAACAAATCGGTCAGAAGTTCAGATATCTAAAAAATTTACTTTCGTTGGATTTGTGCCGAAACAAATTGACGAACACTTTCGTTAATTCAACAATTATTGATAAAACTGGTTTGGAAAATCTTAAAAGCTTGAAAAGACTTGAATATTTATATGTGGAAAATAACTTCCTACAATATATACCTACATTTTTAAATCTAAAGAGATTGTATGTGAACAATAACTTATTAGGGTTTCTAAACATAACGGCACGTCCTTTCAGCCGACTGTCTATCAATGCAGCGAACAACATGATTCAATCTTTTACTATCAATACACATGCTAGTAATCGTGGATACCATCTCAAGATAAATCTGAAAAATAATCCAATACAATGCACATGTCATCTTAAATCTTACATGAATATAAATATTGAGGCAACCGGATTATGTTATGAACCAGTAATACTGAGAAATGTATCGTTAAGCGAGTTCTTCCGAGAAAATACAATTACACCATGTTTGAATAATGGGGGCTGTACTAAACTGTCTAGTGATTGTAAATGCACGAACGATTATCATTACGGAAAATATTGTGAAAAGAAATCAGCGCCATGCCAACCCAACCCCTGTTTGAACGATTCTCCTTGCATCATCACGAATAAGACGAATACAGGCTTTTACTGCAATTGCGATGAACATCATGTTGGATTGAAATGTGAAGTGCAGATTGACTGTTCTTTGAAACCATGTAGAAATGGTGGCACTTGTATTGGTGACTCCAAAGGATTTCATTGTAAATGTTTAAGAAATTTCACTGGTAAAAAATGTTCAACGGAGATCGATTATTCTTTAAAATCATGCGGAAAAGGTGGCACTTGTATTGATGACTCGAAAGGACTTTATCGCAAATGTTTAGAAGATTTTGCCGAAAAAAACATTTCAACGGCCATAGTTCTGCCGAAAATTGCTAGGTATTGTTCCTTAAGACCATGTGGAAATGGAGGCACTTGTATTGGTGAGTCTAAAGGATTTTATTGCAAATGCTTAAAAGGTTTCACTGGAAAAGATTGTTTGACGGAGATAGTTACGCCAGACAAATCAGGATATGTACAGAATAGTACTGTCATTGAGTGTTCTTCAAAACCATGTGCAAACGGTGGTACTTGTATTGATGACTCGAAAGGATTTTATTGCAATTGCTTAACAGATTTCACTGGAAGAAAGTGTTTGACGCAGATTGTTAAGAAAGGAAAAACGGTGTATGAACAGAACATTACTGTCATAGTGGTGCTGAGCGCTTTAATCTTGATCATTGTTGCCATCATGACGGTCTATTGTTACATTATTCAACGAGTAAGTAATGTTAATATTTATTGAATGTTTTTTATATCAATTTTAATTTAATAATTGTTTACACATGTGATGTTACACGCACACAAGCTGTCTATTTAATTTCGGTTCTGACGAATCGCTTGATCATTTTTATCTTGGTGCAAATGGTGCGGGCGGATGAAATAACCATTTTGAAAGTAGAGTATTAAAATGTAAAACGTTTTAGTAAAATCATTCTGTTACCAACTAGCAGCTAATATCGTTGTAAAAATGAAAGAAGGTACAAGTGGAGCGCATGAGAATAATTACAAAAACTTAAGTTTAACTTTAAGTCTTACCTGATATGTTAATTGAAGTTTCTACAAATTTGCACTTGTATTTAAGTTACCTTAAACTTTTTAACACGAGCATGAAATGTTACTCAGATTTTCAAATATAGCATGTAGTTCTTTGCGAATTATCTATCTAATCTTAGTTCACTCTAACGTTAAGCGCTGGTTTATCTTGATAAGAATAGTCCGGTCGCAAAAGGAAAAACATTTCGGAACTTACATGAAACTATAGAATAAATAAAATACTTAAGTAAAACGGTCCTCCTGTCAAATAGCCAAAAGAAATGTTATTTTCTTTTTCTCGTTTAGCGTGAGCAAAAGCAGTGTGCGTTGAATGATAATATTCATGATAAGGTAAGAGTTTCAGATGAGATATTTTGAAACTTTATTAAGGTAACGGAGGTTTTAGTGAACTTTTTTTAGTTCTTTATGGAAATTCTAATATAGGTAATTATCACTGTGACTATTTATTTGTTCTTACATACTGGGATCAATGTTCTGAACTCTGATTTGTCTTGTATGAAGTTTACAAAGGTTTACATCAAACCACGACATCGAATCAATCAGCTTGAATAAAGTTAGATTTAACACCTGACTTAAAAAATTTAGAACCAAGCAAACCAAGCAAAACTGATCATGAAATTTCCTCCAGCTACGAAACTGAGATCCTGACTTTCTTCTGAGGAAGCAGAAAATCCACCTAACTCAAGGAATACAAATTTAGAATGTGTTCTTGAGAAAAAAAGATAAAGAGTAATTGAAAGATTCAATTAAATTTTTCGAAACATATGTACCAATGAAATTTCTAATTTTTATTTTCAATTTTTGTAATGTCTGTTAAAAACGAGTATGAAAAACTACCTGAATATTCACGGTCAACACCTGTGAAAACTTTTTGTGAAAGTGGAAGAAGTGTTTTTTTCATATAAGCATTGAAGAAAATCATTCACAACTTGGAGTAGCGTAGTTGGCAAAACTGGGTATTTCAAATACTTTACTCTAATATGGGTGCTATAAAGTCAATAAATACCTATATAATGTGTGGGAGAAAAATATAAAGATGAAATATTATTTAAATCATGTATTTAGATTCATGCGTCATTGAACCCCAGCTACATTGGCCAAGAAGGCTCACATTATCGAGTATTAGACACAGACAATATTGCAAAAGAGAATATCAAGGAGTAAAAGTGCAATGTAAATAATCATATGATGAGTAAACCAGCGTACCTCATCAATTATCAATACAAGCTGAGCTGGAATTGCACGTTTTGAATGTATATAATTATTTAAAAAACTATAAACGGTAATTCAACTTTCCAAAACTTCACTTAAGGACAACGACTTTCAAATTCTAATGTTAAAGAAAACGAACGGTGGAGGGGACTACAAAATGTTTATGCTATATAACGTTACTTTTTTGTTGGTAATGTAAGGGAATATTTTTTATTGTTATTTCTGTTGTTTTTCTTAACGTTATAACGTTATTCATATAACATTTCATTGTTTATTATCAAAATCCCCTGCCGCGTCACAAAATAAGTGAAATTATTTAAGACAAATTCACTACACTTTGGATAGAATAAAACAATGGAAGCACGTGTTTTAACAAAACTCCTTGTCAAGGTATTCACAGAAACGTAACTTTAAAGATATTAGCTACAAATGCACAGCTTAATTGTTCTCCAAATTGTTTTTTTTCAAAAACCACTTTTTCATCTATCACAAAAATATACTAGTCGAAACAACTTGTTCCATTGATGTAAAAATTATTTGAAATTCGGTATATTTATTTAAAAAACAATTTTGAAATTTATGTTTCCAAGATTTTAAAACACACTGTATCTGCTTTAATGGAAAACAACTATCTTTAAAGCGTTATTAGTTTCTAAATGACTTTGGATTTTAAAGACATAATGAACATTATAAATTTTATTGTATTAAGTAATTGAAGCACATATTTAAATAGATTTCCATTTGATGCCGGATACGCAGCTACTTTCTCCTCACAGTGTATCTGCCATATACTTTCTATAATTTGGTATCTTCATTTTTTACATTGTAAATTTTAGTTTATATATTACGAGTATTTTAGTCTATATAATGTAGAGTGTTAGGTTTATCCAGATTAAAGTATGGTAACATTATTGTAGTATAATAATATATATTTCACTTGAGAAGAGAATTGTATTGTGGCACTGAATGTAATAAAGAATATTAAGGGTTTATTACTGCTTTCATTGACCTGTTATCCCATAATACTTAACAAATGCAGAACAGTTTTCATAACACACGTTCTAAGTTTTCTGATAAAGTGAACACCATAAAACTTATATTACATCATAACGCAGTGTTGACATTGCTTTCTTGCGTATGTACACATTTTTCTCAAACTTTCTCAAAACTGAATGTACTTGTGCATCATAATTTCATGATTTGTGAGTTAGAGTCCAAGTTGCAGTGTTCCTCCCAATGAATAAGCCACTAGCATTCCGTGTAAGAAATGTTTACGGTCATTAATTTGAAAACTCCTTTTCGAAAATGTCTGACGTATTATTGAAGTTCGGAAATTTTCCATGAAATGCGAAACTTGTTTTTCAAAAGGGGTAGCACGTTTTTTGAAAATGTAAATTATGCATTCTGTCATTCCGTTTTGCTGGATACGGTAAAGGCGTCCACTGATAGCAGCGTCCATAATTACCATTAATAGTACTTAAGATTCATCTCAAAACACCCTGTTTTTATGTTTAAAAATACGAGAATATGGAGAAACGCTAGGCTTGTAATACTTAATACCATGCAGCTTCTGACTTGACATCCTATTTCTAAGATTCAGAAGTGTGGTTTATAAAATGAGTCTTAAAACACATGCTCTGACATATGAGTTGGCTGTCATGGCCAGCTTGATATTACTTGCGTAAAAGGAGATGGATAATGGGATTTAAAAGCAACAAGTTAACAGCACAATGATCATTTAGATATGCAATATTAAAGTACGCTTCAAATGAACCTGCACAGTTTTTATAAATGCCCGGGAAATTTGAAGGTTTTGAGATATTTCAAAAATTTGAGCTGGGTCAAGCTTAAAAAGCACTTTTTCATGATATAAAAAATTTGGAAGAATAATGAAAACGGAAGTAGAAAAACGAAGATCAATGAAACAAGCTTTTTACAGAAAAGAGCAAAATATCTCAATTTTTTGTGAGACAAACTTCAATCTTTGATCGTTCAAAAGGCGAAATTATTTTTCAAAAAAGTAAAGTAGATCACAAGACATAATCCTTTAAAGTCACTTAGGTCATATTCACTCTGTTATGATTTAATTAATGTTCCGGGGGTAAGCAATGATCTTTCCACTAAACGGCTCTATTCAACAGAATAATTACACAATTAAATTTCCCGTGCATAAGTCGTAAATTTTTATATTAACCCCAAAGGGACACTTTTACAGTAGTGTGTCCACGAGAAAGTGGGTCACTCATTCAAAACACAAAGAAGAGCCAGATGGCGCGAAACGGTAGCAGCAAATTTGCTTTTAAAAAATTACTAAAAAGTTCTTTAAAGCCTGTTTTTTTTTTAGATATTTCACTGGTGGAAAACAGACATTAATGATAAATATGTTAATTATATAGTTGATTACATTTAGCTTAGATTTGTAAGGGGATATTACAAAAATCAGAGTGTTTACAAAAATAAGGGTTATTACAGAGCAAATTTGCTGCTACCGTTTATTTGCTGCTACCGTTTCCTGCCATCCACGTTCGGGCCATTTTGAAATTTTTTCAATGAACCTCGGGGTTATTAATCCCAAATCACCCTCAAAACCATGTTATTACTAGTAGCAATAATGGTACATTAAAATGATTAGTTAGTGCTACAGTGTGTATCAAAATGTCTTATCCACCAACTTTCAAGGCGTATATCTCATAACATGTCTTATAAAATATTGGGAATTTTATATCACAAGAAAGAGCTTTTCGTGCTGTATCCATTAATATAAAATGTTTGCCAAAATATTTGTTCTTCGATAAGATATTGAAGAAACACTCAACGATTTGGTTCATT
Organism: Turritopsis dohrnii; assembly: GCA_027922465.2. Taxonomy (NCBI): domain Eukaryota; kingdom Metazoa; phylum Cnidaria; class Hydrozoa; order Anthoathecata; family Oceaniidae; genus Turritopsis; species Turritopsis dohrnii. Next base: position 50,629 of record BQMF02000524.1, read on the forward strand.
GAATTCTTAAACGTCAATTAACTGACATGCTAATGAATTTTTAATGGTGTAATTTTCTTTTGTTTTGCTCATGAAGCCTTTAGAAAACTTTAAGTATAGCTTTGCGTATCAATTTCCCATAGCAACTAATCATAGAAATTTCAAATAAAATTTTTTTACTGTGTGATGATTTTTAATTTTTTTATTGTCTTTACAAATGGCCTTCATGGTAAAATGAGTTAATTGACTTTTAAGAATTTAGTGAGCCAAATCGTTGAGTTTTTCTTCAATATCTTATCAAAGAACAAATATTTTGGCAAACATTTTATATTAATGGATACAGCACGAAAAGCTCTTTCTTGTGATATAAAATTCCCAATACTTTATAAGACATGTAATGAGATATACGCCTTGAAAGTTGGTGGATAAGACATTTTGATACACACTGTAGGGGGGTCAATCATAAGACAACAGAAATTAATTTATTAGAGACAAAAGAATTATACACGCGTGAGCTGTACGACGTTGTTTTTTTTATAAGAACTTTTTTTACAAGAATTTATGTAGAAAAAAACAACAACAACACGCCAGGCGATTCGTTGACAAAAAGATATGATTTTAATTGTATTTTCACGAAACCCAACATGAATTCCAACAAATTACTGCCTTCTTGAACTAGTTCTTTGAAAGCCTTAATGCACAAAGACAGTGTAGCTAACAAGCGTAACAGGAAGGTTTGAACTGACAGGCTTTACTACAAGAAAAACAACATATATTTAATTTCAAGTATCAAAGTATTTTCAGTTAGCATAAGTAACTATAAGTCCCATTTTTATGTAGACCTATTTGATTAATATTCATTCCTCCATGAGTTGTGTTAGAGAATATCAAAGAAAACGTATTTTTCAGGGGCGGACGCAGAAATATTTTGTAGGTACAGCTCAACTTTTCGGATTCCAATAAGCATTCCGATTCCCAATTTTTATTCGGGACAACCCGATTTCCGGAAAAATGCCGTCCGAAAATGTGCGATCATTTTAACAGACGAGCTCTGTCGCAGTTAGTCACGGTGAACACCCCAGACACCAAAATTACCTTTCACTAAGCATTGCAACCACAGAGCCATAAGGATAGAAGCCAAAATTGAAAACTTTATTCGATATTAGCACAACTAAAGTAAATACAACATAATATAAAATGTCAACGTCTTTTATGTACAAAGTCATAAAACTAGTATTCTATATCCAATAAAACATGCTCCTTCTGTTGTACGAAAAATCTCCTAGCATGCTCACTTTCAAGAAAGTTCCAGTTCCAAACTTCATTAAATTAATTTGCTGTTTGTTGCTGCAGCAGTAGGTGCTGATACTGTTAATGTTTCTAAAAAAGCAGACAATCTACTTATACTAATTCGCAATCGTGCATCCAACTTTTAATTTAGAGAGTGTTTTGTTTTTGTTTTTTTAATGGTCAAAATCTTCTTAATCGTGGTCATATAACGGCAGTTAGACCACGCCAGACACATTCACAATTACGGAGGATCTAACGTCAGTTTTTTTTAAGCCAATCAAAACCCAAGAAATTTTTTTCTCGCCATTCTGATTGGCTGCCAAAAATCAAAAATCGATGGCAGCGGAATCGGTTAGTAAATCCGTTAGTCTACAGACAGTAGCAGACGAAGGTGAATTTGGTTGATCACGAAGCAAGACTGGGTGAATTTCTTATTACAAAAACCTTTAACCTTCGATCAATACTGGACCACTATCAAGTCAAAAACAGTGTTGGCAAAAACAGAGGTATTTAGCACATGTTTGCAGTAGGAAAGTGTACTGGAAAGTAAATACTTTATTTAGTTATTTGTTTACAGGTAAAGAAAGTAAAGAGTTTAGAAGTGTTTAAAAATGGCTGCAGCAGAAAAGCAGAAAATGTTGTTTACTAACATGATGATGATGTGAATTTAAAGGTATATATAATCGTCTTTTGTTTGAAGTTAAACCAAAGTTAAAATAATATAGATCTATTTACTAAGAAGACAGTTAGTATGCTGGATGAGTAAAGAATAACTGTTGTGAATTAGCCAGAGGAGTTTTTCACTGAGTTTAAAAATGGTTCCACAGATGTCAATGTTCTGTCATTACGGTTGTGTTTTTTAAGGTTAATGCTTTCTCCAGGTTTTTTTTAGTTTGTTTTGTTTTTCTTTCTATATCGTCATTGTATGATTAAGTTTTTTTTGCATACTTTTTGAGTGTTTTCATTTGTTAAAAAATCTTTAGCTATATATACAAATTCTCTTATTAAGCTTGTGTCTTTAATTATTATTTTTAAGTTTAATATATGTTCTCGAAGTTTCTTTTTTATTCTTTGTTTGTTTGTCATAATACGGTTAGGTATTTGAATCATTATGCATTCGAAATCTTTTTTCTTTTAGATAAGCAAAATAAAAAATACAATAACCATAATGAAATGAAACTCGTGGTTTAAATCATGATGTTGATGGTTGGTAAAGAACAGATAATCAATTTCAAAAATTCTGTCTAATGTAACTTCAACACGAAAGAAACACAGTTCGAAGGTATCGATTTGTTTTCAATTCACATTTTGTAATTTTATTCAATGTTTGCTTTTGTGTTCTGTATCATGTATTGCTTTTTTTACACTAAAAGTTTTTTCTATTCTGTTTATACGATATTATACTTCTTAAAACATGATTTCGGTCTGAAGTAGGGCATTTTAAGTGTTGCAATGTTTGTTTCACGTTTCCAGGGTAAAAAATAAGTTTTCGAAACTTTTATTCGGTTCAGTTCCAGTGATACACATGCATTTATACGCATTATTATAATAGTGGGATGTTGGATTCTTTGGTCTATAGGTTTGCATTAGTTTTATTATGATTTGCATTACGTAGGAGTTACTTTGCATTTTCTGTTTATCAAAACAATAGTTTTCGGTCAATAGTAGGGCATTTTAAGTGTTACCATGTTTGTTTATAATTCGCGTCTCCAGGGTAAAAATTTTCATTTAGATAGATAGTTGGTAAATATTTAATTGACTAATCCCCTCTCTCGGTTCAACTCACATTGACTAAAATTGGTAAAAATTATTACCAGTTATATTCAATACTCTACAACATGGGCAAACTTATCATTGCCAATTCTTCATGGTATTTTTCGTGAACTGGACGCATGCTGGACATGGGTTGACGTTAGATTTTTCATCACGGGTACCATTGCATTGCATCTTCAATCGATACAATTTATTTTACAGAGTGAAAAAAGCCACACACAGGGCGTGTTTTTATTTTTGATGGTTTTAAGATTTTCCAAGTAAAACGACTGTTCTGCGCTCCTATATTTGAAGTTTAAAGTACTTACAGCACTGATACCCTTTCTTTTTCTTTTTTTTTTAAATGAGTTGCTCCCTGCAAGGCCAAAGCCACTACTAGGCAGAAAGCTACAAGATGAGAAAAAGGAAGAACAGTTGTAAAGACAGATGAGAGGGATGAGAAAAGGAAGAACAGTTATAAAGACAGAGCAAGGTGGCGGTTAACCTTGGATTTAAAAGACTGCAGATCATACTCAGCAGGAAAACAACTATGAGGGAGGAAGTCATGTGGGAGTTCATCATGATGTGATTTAATTTTTCGACATCAGGTTTGAGACATCACTTCAGAACTAAAACCCGTAAAAAATTTTTACACGGAATACTAGTGAATGAATAATAAGATATGATACTACTATGATATATAGTAACCATTAACCATTCAATTAACTGGTTTTTCAATCTCTAAATAAAATACAGATCATGACATGAAATCTTACTTAAATTCCATGGTTAAATTAACAGGGTACACCATGCAATGCAAATGCAAGTAAACGCAAGTAAATGCAAATCAATCATATCATTTTTGGATATAAAACAAAATCATATGACAAGTCTAGTCAATTCAAACTAGCAATCAGAAGTATTTCCATCTATTGTTGTACATTATACAACACAATTTTTATAGGAGATGTAATCGATTTTACCATGAAACCTCGCAATTAAATCAATAATGATCGATTAAGGATTAGGAGTTAATGACTCGAGTAATAAAGTCGTGAAAAACTAAAATGTCTTGATAAAGCTGCATTTATACTGCATTTATACGTGGAAACACATATTTTTTCACAAACTTGAAACATAAAAGTTTCATTTCTAAATATCGTACACGAAGATTTTAAAAACCTTCTTAAAGTTTTTTTTCCTTATAAAGATTTTCGCATGGCGTTGAGAATACAAAATTATTAAATCATAATAAAAACCTTGAGGTAAGTTTACACAATAAAGAAAAGATTGTGCCAATTCAAAATATTTCGTGACTAACTTATCACAACACCACCAACAGCGGTTGTTTCAACGAAACAAAGAATTAATTGCTCGTTAAAAGTCTGTTTTATTGATCATTACAAAATTAACAACCGTGTCGAAAGAAAAAATAGTTAATATCCTTTAAAACGAAAATTTGTTTAAATAGCAACTTATATTTTTGGAAATCTCCTTTCCGACGGTATAAAAACCGCATTGTGTTGGTGAAAATTCGTACTTTAGTTAGAATGACACAATTTTGCAATGTCATGGCGTGTATATACAGTGTGTATCAAAATGTCTTATCCACCAACTTTAAAGGCGTATATTTCATTAACTGCTTGATAAAACATTGTGAATTTTATATCACAAGAAAGAGCTTTTCCTGCTCTATCCGTTAATATAAAATGTTTGTCAAAATACTTGTTCATCGAAAAGATATTGAAGAAAAACTCAACAATTTGGTTCATTAAATTCTTAAAAGTCAATGAACTGACATGCTAATGACTTTTTAATGGTGTAATTTACTTTTGTTGTGCTGCTAAAACCTTTAGAAAATTTTAAGTATAGCTTTGCGTATCAGTTTCCCATAACAACTAATCCAAAAAATTTCAAATAAAACTTTTTTACTGTGTGATGATTTTAAAATTTTTTATTGTGTTTACAAATGGCCTTCATTATAAAATGAGTTAATTGACTTTTAAGAATTTAATGAGCCAAATCGTTGAGCTTTTCTTCAATATCTTTTCGAAGAACAAATATGTTGGCAAACATTTTATATTAACGGTTAGAGCATGAAAAGTTCTTTCTTGTGATATAAAATTCACAATGTTTTATCAGGCATGTAATGAGATATGCGCCTTGAAAGTTGGTGGATAAGACATTTGGATACACACTGTATATAGTTCAAATTGGAAAAATTGTTGTAAATTTTGATCAAAGAAATTTTAATTATTGACGTTTTAATTATTTAAGTGGGACTCAGCAGGGTCACTTATGAATTATCACAGTTATGAAAGAATCTTTTCCACAAAAAATTCCATACTTTTATAAAGAAAAGAACGAGAGCAGTCATAGAAACGCTGAATTAATTAGTCGAAAGTGAAATCGCAACTACCCGGGCACAAAGACGTCGTAAAGACGTCGTGGAGACGTCTTACCAAGACGTCCCTAAGACGTCGCTCAATGGTCGCGAAGTGGGAATCTCAAAAGACGTCCCAATCATATCTTCACTGAGACGTCTCGGTGACATCCCAATGACATCGTAACGATTTCAATTTCTGGCCGTAACGACATCGTAGAGACGTCCGATTAACAACCTCTTTTTCCTGAGATTATAGGCCAACAAAACATAACAATTCAAAATATCTGCTTTTTAATTCTTTTTAAAAATTTACAACACAACAATTTACTATTCCAGATATACTAGCTAATTAATTATCAAGTTATGGAATTTTGAACCACATGTATTTCCACATTTAAAACTCCCTTCGGCAACAGGATTGTATCTTTACAAGATGTTTTCCATTTCTACTTTGCCAGTTTATCTTTGACAAAACGCCACGTTTAATTAATTCTTCTAAGTTTTATCTAAACGTCTTTTATCAAAACTTATGTTACATGAATCATTATCAACAGTATTAACCTTTTCTTACAAGAAAGTCTGTGCTTTTGAAACTTTCTATATCACACGTGAATTTTATAACCCAGGAATTCCTCTTTGTCATACGTATTTGTGATTGGTCTATTTTAAATTCTTTAAATCATACGGCTGTAGTAAAACATATTCGATGAATCTTATAATTCTTTCGAAGGTCATAATTTAATCTGCTTAGAGATGTGCCAAAAACGTCGTGAAATCATCCCTAGCACGACCAAGAAAAGGGATAGGTGCGAATGTAAATTCCATATGGAGTATGTTGTTGTTACTCAAAGTATAATGTTTAATGACTACAGAATGAAATTTGAAAATTTTCATTAGATTGCAATTTGATCGTGAAAGGATCCCAATAAGGATGTCCCATTTTCAGACGTCCCTACGACGTCGCAAAACGATCTCAAAACCAAACGACCATTTTACGATTAAAATGAGACGTCTCAAAGACGTCGTGTGCCCGCTGGGTATAATAATAGAAGGTTTCAATACAAACAATTTCAAAGAAAATGAAGCTGTCAAATCCACGTTATTGTCAGCTGCTTGTGCATTCAATCAACACATCTTTATGGCCTTCTACTGGATCACATCTACATAAAAAATTCTTTGATATATGTTTTCTGAATTGATTGTCTCATTTTTATTGACAATAACGCTAGCAGATTAATAATATCAAAACTGTAACAGACACGATAAAAATGGAGTCAAGTCAATGCATAAATTCTAAAGCGCATTCCATGTGGCCACCTGTCTCGAGTCTTAAAAATCTTGAAAGATCTTACCAAAAACGTGGGAAAAGACGCTGTACAAGTTTGAATAACGTTTGCATTGGGAACTGAAAGTGTATGTATGTTACAGTACATTTGTTAACATCTGACAATAATATTTCATAAAGTCATAAATCAAGTCACAGCAGGAAACATTTTGTTAATTCAATTAATATGCTTTAGGCAGTCTTATAAAACTTGAGATTCATTTTAGTTTTTTTTTCAACATTTTTTGATGATGGAAAGCATCGTCATTTGCCTTGCGATTTCGTAAGATTAAGCCAGTTAGTATTTTTAGAAAAGGAATAAACTCCATGCTAATGAGTGCAATCAATTTATTTCAGTGTGACTTTCCAGACAATGAGTCTCTGTCTAAAGTTATCATTGCCTTTAAAATGTCTGTTTCAACGTTTTAACATATCATTTACACAACTACAAAAGAATTTATATTATGCTTAAACATAAAATTTTAACTGCAGATTATATCCTTGAACACATAGACATAGAAAATTATCACTAAGTAACCATGACTTTTAAGTATAAGTATTTCCTACATACGAAATATTTTAGTTTTCGCCCTTACTTTTGGTTTTGAAATAGATATGATTGATCAAGGCAAATAGAATTTGAAGTGTAGGTCTTAAGAAAAATCGATCAACTTTTTATGTGGATGAAATACGAAGCACTGCAATGTAGTGGTTATGACTCTAGTAATTCATGTGAGAGGTCGGAATCCAATCCCCGTGGCGGCGATTCATCATGCACGAGAGAATGCACCACAGCACCGTGTCAACCCATGCCTTGTGAGGGAAATTGGGCAGATGATATATCGGGTGTTGCAGTCATTCAAGAGAGCGTTTGAACTTTATTGGATTTGAGTCACTCATTAGAGTGACAAATTTGAGCCGTGGTCCCTTCTGGAAAGGAGATATTATAGAAACTGAGTGTTGCTAACTAAGGAAGAGAATACCAAATAAAATAAAAAAGTAATTATATACATCCCTGATCATAACATATCGGATTTGTACTTAATAATGACTAAACGGAGGTACACACAGAAGAAGTAAACAATATTAACCATTTTGGGATTTTCCAGCCATATACGATCATAAACTGATGCAATATATCAGAAATATTGCTTCACAACGTCAGAGAATAATTCATTCTGAACGATCATGTGACCTATTGGGGGCATGTTTTAATGCATGCAAATGTCATATTAATTGATGTGCATATTTCGAATTAAATTAATTACTCACTTTGTTGACTAAGTTTAGAAGATGCATAGTTATTATTGGTGCGTTGCTTTCATTTTCTGGTGTAACGGTGTTTGTGAAAATTTGCAACACTTATAGACTATAGACTCTGAAAAAGCAATCATGAAATGCCATGATTTTCATGCATTTGACAATTTTTATAGAAAATACTTTTCTAGATATGTCTGTCAGCACAGTGTGGAAAACTTATGGATCTGCGCTTACGTATAATCGATTAGTAAAATGTTAGCAATTTGCTCTCTCTTCTTACTGCTTCCATCCTCAATCCCTACTTCAAGTACCCAACCTATAGAAATGAATTGACCTTAACCAGTTTAACTTAAGGATAGAAGAAACCCACAATAGAAAAAATGCTTAAAAGTTGAATAAATACAAAGATGTTATTTTTTAAGGTGAATCTGCATGTGTATATTTTTTGAGCTGATGTTAATTTATTAATTTTTTATCAGCATTAATGTTTAGAAGGTAATATGCAGTCATCAGACGGTGACTCTCAAGTGACTGGAGAGAAAAAGATGCATCAAATCTGGGACTCAAAGACCTGTCCCTCTCAGCTAATCTTCAATCAACTACTTTATTTTATTAGGCTGACCTTTTTCGTTGCAGAGTTTTTGTTCAACTTAAAATCAACGTGAAGGATACCATGATTTGAAATTTGTGCATTTTTAGATACAACGCAGGGGCGGACGCAGAAATATTTTGTAGATACAGCTCAACTTTTTGGATTCCAATTAGTATTCCGATTCCCGATTTTTATTTGGGACAACCCGATTACCGAAAAAATGCTGTCCGAAAATGTGCGATCATTTTAGCAGACGAGTTTTGTCGCAGTTAGTCACGGTGAACCCCAGATACCAAAATTACCTTTCATTCATTGAAACCACAGAGCCATAAGGATGGACGCAAAAATTTAAGACTTTATTCGATATTAGCACAAAGAAATAAATACAACATAATATAAAATGTCAACGTCTTTTATGTACAAAGTCATAAAAATAGTGTTCTATATCCAATAAAATGTACGATTACATTACGACTGTACGATTGTACGAAAAACTTCCTAGCATGTTCACTTTCAAGAAAGTTCCAGTTCCAGACTTAATTAAATTAATTTGCTGTTTGTTGCTGCAGATGTAGGTGTTCATGCTGTTAATGTTGATGTTTCTAAAAAGACAGAAAATGAACAATTAAAAATTAAGATATGTTACATTAAAGTAAATTAGTATGATATATAGTAAATCATTCCTTTAACCATTCAATTAACTGAGTTTTCAATCTCTAAATAAAATTCAGATCATGAAATCTTAATTAAATTCCATGGTTAAAGTAACAGGAAAAAGGAGAAATGCAAATGAAAGTAAATGCAAAACAATCATATCATTTTTGGAGATAGATAATAATCATGACAAAACAAAATCATATGACAAAGTCTAGTCAATGTTCAAACTAGCAATCGGAAGTATTTCTATCTATTGTTATACATATACAGTCCATACATACTAAAACAGAACTGTAAACACAACAAAATACTTCCTATTTCAAGCTATAATGGAGATGACTATAAACAGGACAGCTGAAGCCATGCAACATGTTCAGTGTACATTTCTCATGACGTTGATCAAAACCTATTACCTTTCCTACCAAAAAGCACACAATACAAATAGTTTATTACATTTATGCAGTTTCTATTTTTTATGTTCTTATCACTTGATTTCCTGGGTATTTGTTGCCAATTTTCATTTCTTTTTATCTTAACTGTTTTATGTCTTTTTATTATAAATACAAGCAATTATTGAGCTGTATATAAACTTGTACTTAGGGAATATCACGACAAAGAATAAGCATCTAGCCCTTTCAACAGAAATGACCGTCCATATGTTTTAGGACTGTTACAAAGAAAACTAAGAACCAATGGAACATAGCGACTATGGGGAAATGCTTGAGGTCTCCTGAAAACAAAACATAGATTGTGAGATTGGTGGGTAATTCCTTCAGGTTACAAGGCTACATTAACTGATCAAGCACTGATTTAATTTTGCACTGATTTAAATGATGAAGATTGTGAACAGATAGGAAGTCTGTCTAATGATTGATGAAAGCCCCAACAAAGATAAGAAAGAACAAAAAATTGTTATTCTTACTATTTCAGTTTGCTTCCACGTTAACTAAAATAAACCTACCAGTTACATCTGAAACATCAGAGGATGCATAGAATTGCAACAAGGAAATGTTTTCTTTAAATATTTATCCTTGATCTTTAGCAAACGCTTTTAACAACAGCGAGTGATCACTGTAAAATGCAACAACTCTGAGTAAAGTTCAGAGTTTAGCAAGGCAAAAGATAATAAAAAAATCATGAAATTATGTTCTTTTTCCTCAAATTTACAGACATATTTAGAGTAGAGGTATGTGTGAATAAAATATATTGAATCTGAACTCACATTCATCTTTGTTTATTTGTTCTGTATTTAAATTAAACAAATTAATAATTAAAACAAAACAAACAAACTGAAGAAAATAAAATGGGAAAACACAAACTTGCTTTGCATCCATCACGATGTTTTCTTTCATTTGCAATGTATTTCTCAGCTGTAAAGTCCCTTTTCCAGCAGGCTTTACCTTATTTCTTTTGTAAAAGTAAATTTTAAGACTCCATTTCCACTTATCATTACGAGTAGTCGCTTCATGGTAAAATCGAGAAAGAGGTTCTTAGGAAACACGTGTATGAGCTTTGAGCTGTAATTGACCACTCTACCGACGACCGAAATATCTAAAGCCTCACGTTTTGTACTGAAACCTACTATCGTTATACGTACTTTTGGCACGAAAGCTGTACTTTTCAAACAGACGGAAGAACGAAAGAATTACTACTGAGCTACGATTAGCGCTATGGGTGTCACACTCCCGTAGAATCGGGACTTGAGCTGTATCTTTGAGCTGTATCGATACAGCTCAAAACTTTTAGTTATAACTGGCATCGTCATAGATCAGAAGGGGCCGATTTTGTGAGCTGTAAGGCAGAACAATCAAGCTGTTGGGTTTGCAGTTATAGCTTACCTAAATTTGGCGAGTCAAATGGGGCGCCAACAAATAATGCGCTAATCCATAGATAAATGTATTGGACAGATTTTTGAGTGACGGTATTATTATCGCGTCGCGTGATTATGATGCCGTAAAAGATCGACGAAGAGAGTAAAGGAGAACGGTTGTAAATCAGTTAGTAATGATTCTCTTGACGAAATTTTACTACAGCTTGAGCTGTATGAGGTGTACCCTGCGTCCGCCCCTGACAACGGTATTGTTCAACGGCCATGTCATGCTGGAGACATCAGAAGTTTTGTACCTCGAAGAAAAGAAACTCAAGGAGATTTAATATAGAGACGATATTAGGATAGAATACTATATGTCTAACATATGCAATCCATTTGAAAGAACTTTTTTTTGTTTTTTGAACAGAACCCATAGGAATTAGGAAATGGCGCAGGCTTTTCTTTGTGGCAACATGTCTATTTTAATCTTTTCAAAATAAAATTGCTTTGTTGCTTTATTGAAGTTCAAGATTCCTACTCTAAGAACGCAATAATGATGTCAATGGCAAGTAAACATACTGTCTGTATACATATTTTAAAACATTTAATCATTCATAACCTAATTAAAGTTTGCCTTCTCCTTCTTTCTTCTCCCTTCTCTGCGTTCAATTTCGTAGCCACAGTTTCTAATCAAAGTTTGGCTAAGCCAAGGTTGTGGGTACCTATCTTTGGCGAAGGTGCTACGCCAATTTTGTTCAGGTCAGAATGGATGCAGTGGAAAGTTGCTTTTTCATTCAGCCGTCAAAATTTTAAGTTGACGGGAGTGATAAAGCATTAAGTGATAGAAATTAATGGTCTTAGTTCGATGTTTTCTTAAAAGGTTTTATGTAATGCATGCTGGATGTTTGTTACTAGTGATTATATGATGGTTGGTAATTTATTCTATTTGAACAGTATATCAGATCATAAAGCGATCAAAGATGAAGGATCACCATCATTTGCAGCAAGGCTAATAATCATTTTTTATTTTACATCATCGAATAATGCAGTTTAAGCCGAACTGAAAAGTCCGTAGTAGCTACATGAAGGAAACTCTTTTTACGTGGAATCATAAGAATCAGTTACGTGCTTTCACATAAACCTGAAAATAAAAAAGTGTTATAGTGCAAGAAGTTTCGATGAACCAAATATAAATCTACTAGTTACCCGGGTAAAATTTTTAAGAGGATTTTGACCGTAAAACTCAACAAAATTTATGACTCTCTAAAATAAAAGTGGTATAAACACTCGCTATTATATATAAGACTAGTAACCCGGGTAAAAGTTTTTACCGCATCTAACTTCGAAAATGATGTACGCAAATCCGGTGTCGAAAAAAGGTGAGAAAAAATATAATCAAAGTGTGCAAAGGCCGCGACGAAAATTTAAATCACCTGGGGATTAAATGCAATGGTTGCCCCGTGACGATAAAAAAAAACGTGCACGTGCTACTACAGTGTGTCCCACAGAATTTCGGTCTGAGATTTTAACAGCTCATAACTTTTCACACATATATCTGATTTCAGCAATTTTTACACCATAGGATTTTATTCATAGATTTTAAAAATATACATTTTGTTCTCCAAAACCTCTTTTAGTTTGGAAACAATTAAGGATTTTACCATGAAAAAATCCAATTATCTTCTTAATGGTCAATTAACACATCTTTCCATAACAGCTATCAAAGGTCATTATCAAAAACAATATCAAAGTCAAGTGACTGTAAAACACAAGAGCCATTAAAAACAAAACTTTAAGCTGTCTCAACATGTCCCCCGTTTCTCTTGACACAGCGATTTGCTGTTGCTGTCATAAAGAGTGGCGAATAAAATTTTGATTTTGTCTAAGATTATTTGCTGAGTCAACAATTTTACTTCTCAACACTGATAGACTCTGAATTTCAGTGGAGAAAAGTTTTTGTAGCAACTAAAGATTGCTCATATGACGTCAAAAAAGTTTGTAGAAGCCCCCGTCTCACAATTTTTAACTTTGTGATGAGATTATAATTTTAGTGTGTTCAATAACACCACGACATGTTCTTAATAAACAAAAGAATAATCGCACGTGAAAACTTACTTTTATTAACCATTAAGGAGTTAATGACCGTGACAGTTTAATGAAATCCTTTTAACTACAAAGATGTTGGACTTAATTATTTAAAATATAGGTTTTTAAAATCCTTGAAAAAAATGCTATGGAATGATGTAAAAATCTCTAAAATCTGATATATGTGTGAAAAGTTATAGCTTGTTAAAATCTCAGACCAAAATTCTCTGGGACACACTGTACAGTGTGTTTCGTAATGTTGGAAATGGAAATTTTAAAGCTGTTTAAGGTGTGAATCGACCATTAAAAATTTAATTACATTTTTCCAAGACATTTTCCTTATTTTTTCAAAACCCCTTTTTCATTTTTCACAAAAACATACTATCCGAAAGAACTTGAAAATGGCTTTGGAACTGTGTAAAAATTATTTTGAAATTCGGCATATTCATTTAAAAAAAGAACTTTTAAATTTCCATTTCCAACATTACGAAACACACTGTATATAATAATCTTAAAAAAACGCTCTCACCTCTACGTGGTTTTACGCGCAACTAAGAAGAGGTTGACCGTAAATTAAAACTAAATATATCACTCTCCAAAATAAAAGTGTGACACATTATTGCAGATTAGCATATATAGATGATGTAGAAGTACATGTAATTTTTTAACAAAGAGTGGTGAGATACATAACCCATATACTGTCAATTTTTCTACTTATAGAAACATAATTTACTATGAAAATATGAAACTATCCGTTTCATTAGAATGCATTAGAAATATATTTTATGTTTATAGACCTGTGGGCAAAATAATTTAATTCTCAAGAAGCTTCACATAGTAGCTTTAATTTTAATTTTGTAAATATTAATTTACTGTCAATTTTCCTGACTACGAATGCATTGACATCCCAACACAACAGTCTGTAAAATTAAAACTAAAATGCATTCAAAATATTTTATATCTATTGACCTGTTTTGGCCAAACCAATATGTTTTATGAAAAGTTCCATCTAATGTTCATTATCTGCGGCGCGAAGCAACAGTCGATAATGGTTTACACGTGGATGATGATGATGATGATGATGATCCTAAAACGGCCTAAAGTGACGTCATTTTGTGTGCTGTTTACATGGCTCTTATTATCCCTGGTCACACGACATCAAATTTCAGTAGCGTGAATTCCCGTCAATAAAGCATTGATTTATTTGCGGTAGTGTGTTTTTCTACATCAATTGTTTTTTTTGTGGAGAGGTACATCTCTTCTCAAGACAACTTGGCGACAAGCATCCAATTTTAGCTCCCATTAATTCGGTAGAGGAAGTCATCACTCAGCAAAACACACTAGGGACTATATTTCCTTTTTGCACACCCAATTTTTTCACTAATAATGTCCTTCTTGCCTGAATCAAATGTGTTTTCGTTGGCTGTGCCTCGAAGACTGTTTTTGCCTCCTTTATAACTAAAATTGGGGCTATGCATACATGGTCCTCACAACCTCGAAGCGTTGACTATTTATCAGATTTGTTTGTAGACCACAACCTTCATCATTGTGGGACTTTTGACTTTGTATCCAGTTTGAGGGACTTCACCACACAGGGCAACGTATTTTATAAATCACAAATCTTTAAGAAACAAAATTATAAATTAGTTAAAAGGGGCTCCCACATCATTATTAATGAAATATATTTTTCTAGTTCTAGTTCTAGTTCTAATACCTTCAAGCCCCACATGTTTCCCCTTTATGTTGTTATTTGAGCTACATTTTTATTGGCAACAAACATATGATATGACACGCGACACATGTGTGGCGGGCATCATATGCTATGGAGATATCTATAATTACTTACAAATTAAACAACCTGTTTTTTTTATTGTTTTATCAGCTTTTAATTTTCTTTTCTAATACTACATTATGTATACTGTACTTGAAGTTTCTGGATAAAACTTTTTGCATTGAAATTAGGGATCAAAAATATTCAGGGGGCGTATTGAGCCATTCATTGTGAAAGTAGTTGTGAATTAAATTTTCAAGTTAAAATTTTCGTCATTATTTTCAAAAGCATGTGACTGTAGTTTTCAGTGCGTTGTTTATCGACAGCTCCTATTATGTAAACTCTTAATCACTTTCATTATGTTTTTGTAATCTTTGCTTTTGAAAAGAAAAAATGAAGCTTTTAGGACAGCTTTATACAGCCGCATAATCGCCGTGTCGAATTAAATTACTTTAATTCGGGTAAAATTCGACAAAAATGCGACAGTCACTTTATACAGGTTTTGTTGCCGCATATCAAATTCGACATCACTTTAGACAGCCGCATAAATGTCGAATAAATTTATCATCGTGTGTTTCTTACACGTTGTCCACTACTTTCATGCACTTTTTTCACAAAGTTCAATCAAGCTGTTATTAAATTCGACGATTATGCGGCTGTATAAAGTGGTGCCGAATTTATGTCGAAGATTGCCGTTTTATTCGACAAACTCTGCTGAACTTAATTTATTATGTCGCACTTAATTAAATTTTCACTTTATACAGTCGAATTTACGTCGCATTTAATAAAGAGTTTAATTCGACGCGGCGATTATGCGGCTGTATAAAGCTGTCCTTAGATTTGAATTTCAATGATTTTGTGCTCCTACACGGTGTCTTGTAAGAATAACATGCAATGGGAGTGCATTATTTTTTTTATATTCATTCACACACAGTGCTTTAGTCTCTGTTATTCATATTATAGGTATAATCATCATTGTTTTGTATTGGAAAACAAATCACTTTTATCGGGGCACGAGTAGACATTCTTAAAAACACACATCTTGCTCTGTCTTGCTTATTGAAAATGTTTACGTATAAATTCTGTGATTTTGATCAGAAAGAAACGATGGCTAAACGGAGCAGAATGTGTGCAAAGTAGTGCAATTTGACCTTGCATGAACATATTATTAGAAAGTTTCAGAGAACAGAAATCATGTTTTATTTTTCTGTTTTTTGAGTGTTGAAAGTGAAAGTCGAGTCAAATTTCAAAGTTTTCTCTGGCACCTCCGTCCTGATCTTGATGGGGTCTCTTGCTTCACTATATTTACCTGTTTCACAATGGTACTCAAATCTGTCAATGCGCCCCTGATATTCTTAATAAAAAGATTGTTTTTCTCCTATGAGAGTCCAAAAAGTTATTTGTTAAAAGAACAACAATGGAGACATAGACGCATTCAAGGTGATTTGCAAAAAGTGGAGGTGTCCAACATTACAATATTTCTTTTCAGTTTTAAATATCGATAAGGTTTTTTGCACGCTTTCCTTTTATACATAAATGACTAAATTCTCCTCCACAAATTTTGACTAAGCTCTAGCTACGCCTCTGGGAGAGATGAAGTAATCCGTTTAAATTTATTCTTTTTGCTAAAAGATAAACTGTGAGACAAATTGCAATCATGCAATTGTAATCATATATCTTGAAAAGTATACATTTATATTATATATGTTTTGTATATTTAAAACTGATTTTTCCTCATTTTTAAGTTTTGAAAAAATGTCACAATAATAATTTTATCAATTATATTTGTTTGGTTTTGTTTTTTCAGGTATATATAAAGCACCAAACAAGAGCTTTCAGTGTATGAACATCAATGTATGATTTAGGAAGAAAAATATTAATGGCTATAACAAAATAATTGAACTTTTGAGTCAGAGACAGAAGAAGTATACAATATCAACCATTTAGGGCATTTCTAGCCACATATGGTCTTAAAATGATGCAATATTCAGAAATTATTGGTTTTCAGAGAACTTCAGACAATAAGTCATTTGGAAAGAACATATGACCCAATGCTTGTGAAAACCTCGAAAGATTTGTTGACTCTGAAAAAACAACTATGATATGCAACAATTTTCCAGTCTATGGATACATTTTTATGGAGAATACATTTCATATATATGAGAGTCAGAACAGTGTACAGAAGTTACGAATCTGTGCTTATGCATAATAGAACTCAAAAGCTATTGTTGCTCAAATCAGTTTGTTTTCTATTGTTCACTCCTTCCCTTAGAGTATGAGAAAGGTCCCATTTGGAATTCATCAAACTTTTTGCAGGAAAGTCTTATAAAAATGTTTGAAAGAACGAGGCATGACGTAATTTTATGCTCACTGACCCAAGCAAATTTAACAAGGTTTTCACCATGAATTTTGCTCTTCCAAATGGGACCTTTCTCATAGTGCTTATCCATCTCTACCTCACGTTCCCAAAACTCCTGAACTGAATAAGCTGTAACTGTTTAAGTTAAAGATAGAATAAACCCATAACAGCAAACATGTTTGAAAAATGTACCTCCTCTGGGAACTAAAGTTTTATTCATTGTGTTTTCAAGGAAAAATAAACGTGAAAATATCCTTTTTCCCCGTTTTATATGAATGCTTATAGTTCTTTAGCTCACAAGAATTTATTGAATGAAAATATCCGCTTATTCTTTGTTTTTGCTGTGAAAGATTCAGCCACAAGCAATCACGATTTTTCGGATACTGGTTTTGTCGGCAGTTCGTTATCAGCATTAATTGAGTATTCTAATGCAGTCATCAGTCAATGACTTGGTGTGACTGAAGTCCCTTTAAGGTTACTTCTAAACGAACTACTTTCTTTCATTGAGCGGATTTGCCGCAGATTTAGCGTTTGTGGTCGTTCTTGTTTATATTTTGTAACAAACACAATTTTCTATGAAAATAAAAATGTTGGTACCAATTTCATTAGAATGTATTAGATATAATTTCATATATATAGGCCTGTGGACAAACCAATATGCTTCACAAAGCCGGTTTTTATTCATATTTTGTAAATATAAATATACGTCAATTTTTCTAATTACATAAACATATTATACTTTTATTTCATTACGATGCATTAGAACTATTTTATATATTTATAGATCTCTGGGAAAAATTAATATGTTTTTACAAAAGGTTTGCTTTATTTTCATCTATATTTTGTAAATAGTAATATATTGTCAATTTTTCTATAAGAACAAACTTCGTTATTGTAAACGCATTGACATCCAAACGCACTCTAGCGCAACAGTCTGTCAATTAATAACACTGAGCATCATGTACTGTCGGACTAAAACGCAAACCTCTAATTTCAGCTATATTTGGCGATGGTTTAATGATTATATGTATTTTATTCGTAACATTGACGTTAGTTAAGAGGTACTTTCATTAACGAAATATAATATGTGTAAACACATTTTCAGAGAAAGTTATATGAAACACTTGGCTTTAAATTACTGGATTGTTATTCTAAACCTTTGTTGAAAATAACTCTCTGTTTTCGCTGGTTTGAAGTTTTTTACTTTTTGCTAGAGAGAAAGAGGTATAGAAAACGACGCAGGAAGGACTTTTCATTATTGAAGCAGCATATACTTCAGATTCAATAAATATTTAGTATATTTGGTCTGAACGGAAAAGAAATAACATCACTCAGATTTTCGAATTTTTCCTTTCTGTTCCCGTCCGCGGAAAAATTTATATAAGTAGAAAAGCTATTTTAAAGCACACATGCAGATAGGCTTCTACACACGGTGTGGCGAACATCTGATATTTGATACCACGTGATACTATATAGGAAGTTCCTGTTGAACTCTGTTAATGCTTGCCGTTATTTGTGATCTATATTTTTTTATAATTTTCTAATTTAGGTCCTTAATAAAAAGAAAGATAATTTTCACCTTCAGTATCTTTTTAACTCCTTGTAATGTTACTTTTTCAGTATGCATAATTACTTGCAGAAGATGCGTTGCCTGTTTATAATCCTGTTGGTTGTTAAACAGACATTTTGTCAGTGTCCAGAAACATGCAGCTGCTCCAAATTTTCGATCAACTGTTTAAATGACACCATAACAAAGTATAGTTTTCAAAATTTGGATTTGTCTCTCGTAAAGCATTTTCAATTACCAAATACTACTTACTGGGTTGACCTTACAAATACCAGTCTGTCAATGTCAATACTATCCAAAGTCGCCAAGACCAGAAGTTTGAGGAACCTCTATCTCAATTATAACAATTTATCATTTCTTACAGGAGAAGAGTTTATACAAATGAAAAACTTACGTTTGTTATCTCTCAGATACTGTAGCTTGAAATCAATTTTCTTGCAAAACATGTCAAAGATATATACGACAGATCTGTCAGGGAATATAAATATGGATGCCAATTCGATTTTGCTGAAGAACCTTCCAATATTGGATTGATTCCGAGCAGATTTCATGAATCTCACTGCAGTTCCGAACTTTTCGGAAGTACCTTCGTTGAGATACATAAGTTTGTGTGGAAACAAGTTACAACAAATCGGTCAAAAGTTCAGATATCTAAAAAATTTACGTTCATTGGATTTGTGCCGAAACAAATTGACGAACACTTTCTTTAATTCAACAATTATTGATAAAACTGGTTTGGAAAATCTTAAAAGCTTGAAAAGACTTCAATATTGATATTTGGAAAATAACTTCCTACAATATATACCTACATTTTTGAATCTAAAGAGATTGTATGTAAACAATAACTTATTAGTGTTTCTAAACATAACGGCACGTCCTTTCAGCCGACTGTCTATCAATGCAGAGAACAACATGATTCAATCTTTTACTATCAATACACATGCAAGTAATCGTGGATACCATCTCAAGATAAATCTGAAAAATAATCCAATACAATGCACATGTCATCTAAAATCTTACATGAATATAAATATTGAGGCAACCGGATTATGTTATGAACCAGTAATACTGAGAAACGTATCGTTAAGCGAGTTCTTCCGAGAAAATACAATTACACCATGTTTAAATAATGGGGACTGTATTAAACAATCTGATGATTGTAATTGCACGAGCGATTACTATTACGGAAAATATTGTGAGAAAAAGTCAGCCGCGTGCCAACCCAATCCTTGTTTAAAAAATTCGTCTTGCATCGTCACAAAGAAGACGAGTACTGGTTTCTATTGCAATTGCGATGAACATCATATTGGATTTAAATGTGAAGTGCAGATTGACTGTTCTTTGAAGCCATGTAGAAATGGTGGCACTTGTATTGATGACTCCAAAGGATTTCATTGTAAATGTTTAAGAAATTTCACTGGTAAAAAATGTTCAACGGAGATCGATTATTCTTTGAAATCATGTGGAAACGGTGGCACTTGTATTGAAGACTCGAAAGAACTTTATCGCAAATGTTTAAAAGATTTTGCTGGAAAAAACTTTTCAACGACGATAGTAGAGCCAAAACAAACAGGTTATGTAAAGAACATTACTGTAACCGATTGTTCTTTAAAATCATGTCTAAACGGTAGCACTTGTATTGATGACTCAGGAGTTTATTGGAAGTGCTTAAAGAATTTTACTGGAAAAAAATGTCTGACGGAGATAGTTAAGCCAGAAACAGAAGATGTACGGAATATTACTGTCACCGATTGTTCTTTAAAACCATGTGGAAATGGTGGTTCTTGTATTGATGACCCGAAAGGATTTTATTGCAAATGCTTAAATGATTTCACTGGACAAAAATGTTTGACACAGATTGTTGAGAAGGAAAAAATGGTCCATGAGCAGAACATTACAGTGATCGCGGTGCTGAGTGCTGTAATCTTGATCATTCTTTCAATCTTGACCGTCTGTTGTTGCATTATTCAACGAGTAAGTAATATTAATATCTCTTGAATGTTTTTAAATGAATTTTAATTTACAAATTCTTTTCAAATGTGATGTTACACGCACGCAAGCTCTCTATTTAATCGGTTCTAGCGACGCGTGTTATCGTGTTTATTATGGTGGAAATGGCGCTAGCGTGTAAAATGAAATAGCTTGACAGTAGTTCTCACCACTATGAATGCCCCAACAATAGACTGAGAATAAGCATGATTGGACGAGTTTTACGCAATGAATAGTTTAATGAGTAGTGCAACCATGTGACACAGCGTAGAGAAGGCGGTATTTCAAAAGTAATTTCAAAACTAACTTGGAATACGCAAACCAAATACATCTAAATCTAAAGAGCTCAAAATCTGCACAAAACCTTGTTACTTTTTGCTATCTCTTAGTCTTTAAGTCACACTGATGATGTACCTTTTAAAAAATGTAAATAAGGCTTAACAAGTAATATCAGAAAGTATTTGTAAGAAACAAAAAGAAATGCGTGACCTGCAACCATGGATACATATTTTATAATCAAAAATTTATTGAAAAAAATTATATAAGAGCCAAAAAGACAAACCAAATTTCCAAAAAAAAAGTGAAAATGCATTAGAAATCTGCCTTTCAAACTTTGACATAAAAACACAATAAAAATATAAAATATATTTATTATGATCACCGACTATGTTTGGACAGTTAAAGAAGAAAAACATGAAGAACAACAATTTATAATGTGGCTTTCTTGCATACACAGAAACCCAATTACATGTCTGTTAAAGTCGTTTTAAGGAAAGATAAAAAATTTATTAAATGAATGATATGAAGCTAAAACAAAACATCTACAAAAGTAAAATGCAAGGTTGGAAAAATTTCAGATATTAAGCTGTGCTTCAAAATCCTTGTTGTTCTCTTCACTAAAACAACAGAAAAGTAATATGAAAAGTGTAATTTTAATATACGAACTTCCTGAATAACATAGTATAATATAATAATAATTTAGGAAAATATGTAATATAAAAAAACACCTCCGACCTGCAGCAGTACCATGCTTTGAAACGGGAAAAAAAGCAAAGTCAGCCAATAAAACTGATTTTGGCGTATCTCATGAAACTACTATGCTTATGGAGGTAATAAAACCGCTAATATCTCTGCATTGGTTTTCTCGATAGTGTAAGCAAAATGCAATTATTATTATTATTATTGACTAATATTTATACAGGATAAAACTCCTCAGTTATGAAAATATATACATACAAGTATATACATTATTTACACTGTTATTCTGGAGGTCCTGTTTGAGAAAAAACTATGAAATATTTATAAATTTTTATATTACATACATTTTATATTTTTTATAAAAGAAAAAAAAAAAAGAAAAAAATGAGAAATAAAATGATAAAAGGTACAAATGAGTAGGCCATGCTACCATATTATCAATTAGATAAATTGAAGCCTGATTGTTGTAGCGAAGGAGGGCTCAGAAAATTCTGAAAATGTCTAAAATAAATTTCTACTTTTTCTTTAAATCTTCTACAATCAGTTCCATGGTAAATTGTTGAAATGTTTTCCTCCTTGAAAATAAAAACCTTTTCGACCAGCTTCAAGCTTCACGTTTAGTAGTCTGACTAACGCACCATTCGCTCTTTTAAATAATATGGAATATTACCAAATATAGCAAAAGGGCAGTATGTTAGGAGGAACGGAGTGTAGAGAATAATTACGAAAGGTTAAGAGCTTCGATCTAAGTAATTTGAAATCTTAGATGTTATGTTAAATTAACTTCATACGAATTTGTACTTATATTTAAGTTACTTTAAACTTTTCTTTACACGGTTGAAGACGAGTATGAAATATTACTTAGATTTTCAAAAATAACATGTAGCATGTAGTTTTGTGAATTATCTATTCAATCTTAGTTCACTCTTAGCGTTTAAACATTGCACTTGCCATAAGACCAAATATTTCAGAACTGACATGAAACTAGAGAATAAAATGAAATATTTTAGTAAGATGGTGCACTTATCAAATAACTAAAAAGAAAAATTGTTTTCTTTTTTTTCATTTAGCGAGAGCAAAAGCAGAGTGTATTGGATGAGAATGATCATGATAAGGTAAGAGTTTCGGATTAGATATCTTGCAACTTTATTAACGCATTGGATGACATAGTCAAAATTAATTGCAATGTTTTGATTAAAAATATACAAAATTCCTTAAGGGAATGGAGGTTTTGGTTTGAACTTTTATTTAAGTTCTTTAAAGAAAATTTAATATAGCTAATTATCAATGAAGCTATTCATATGCTCTTACATACTCAATACTGAGCTCAATGTACTGAGATTTGATTTTTACAACCAAAAACAAAAGCGAATCAATCAGCTTGAATGATGTTGGATATGACACCTGACTTAAAAGAACTTTAGAACCAAACAAAACTGATCATGCAAATTCCCAAAACAACGAAATTGAGATTCTGACCTTTTCCTGAGGAAGCAAAAATCCACAAGTAATTCAAGGTACAAAAATTAAGAATGTGCTCTTGACCTACAGAGATAAGGAGTAATTGAAAGATTCAATAAAATGACTTTTTCGAAACGTATATGTCATTGAAATGTTTAAAATATTTAACTTCTCTTAAATCTTTTACAATTTTACAATGGCTGTTAAAAACGAGTATGAAAAACTACCTCGATATTCAAAGTTAGGACCTGTAGAAATTTGTTTGTGAAAGTGAAGGAAGTGGTTTATTCATGCAAACATTGAAGAAAATCATTCATAACTTGGAGTATCGTAGATGACAGGACTGGGTATTTGAAATGTTTTTCTCAAATATCGGTACCGTAAACTAGTAAATACCTATAAAATGTGCTGAATTCAAGTATAAAGATGTAATGCTGTTTAAACCTGGTATTTAGACTCAATCGACAATCGTCAACCCCAGCTACATTGGGCAAGAAGAGTCAAATTACCAAGAGTTAAACACAGAATAGTTTGCACAAGAGAATTCCATGAAGTAAAAGTACGGAGGAAATGAATCTTACGATGAGTAAACTGCTGGAACCAGCATACGTCATGAGCCTACGGCTGAGATGGAGTTTTTGAATATATATAATTATGCCAAATCAAAAAACAGTAATTCAACTTTCCATAATTTCACTTAAGGATACTTAACGAATTTCAAATTCTAATTTTAAAGAAAATAAATGGTAGAGGGGACCATAAAACGTTCCTAGATATAAAACGTTGATCTTGTGTTAATAACGCGAATGAACAATTTTTAGTGTTAATCATTTTGTTTTTGTTAACGTTATAACGTGAACGTTAACGTTTCATTGTTTATTATCAAAATCCTCTGGAACGTCACAATTAGTGAAATTGTTAAAGACAAATTCACTACACCTTTGATAGAATAAAACAATGGAAGCATGTGTTTTAGCAAAACACCTTGTCAAGGTGTTTACAAGAATGTAAATTTAAAGACATTAGCTACACATATTTAATTTGTTTGGAAAACAATTATCTTTAAAGCGTTTTAAGTTTGTAAATGACTTCGGATTTTAAAAATATATTGAACATTACAGTTAATAGATTTAAGTAATTGAAGCACATATTTAACTAGACTTCTCTTTCATGCCAGATACACAGCTACTTTCTCCTCATCGTCTATCTGCCATAAAATCTTTAAGATTGTAATTTAGTTAATATATTACGATTACCTTAGTCTATATAATGTAGAGTGTTATATTTATCCAGATTAAAGTATGGTAACGTTATTGTAGTATTATACTATATATTTCATTTGAGAAGAGAATTGTATTCTGGCACTGAATGCAATAAAGAATATTAAGGGTTTATTACTGCTTTCATTGACCTGTTATCCCATAATACTTAACAAATGCAGAACAGTTTTCATATCATACTTTCCAAGTTTTCTGATTAAGTGAGCACCATAAAACTCATATTACATCATAACGCAATGTTGACATACCAAGTCAGCATATTTTTGTGTCAGTTTTCTTGAGTTTGTACACATTTTTTCAGATTTTCTCAAAACTGAACGTTTTTGTGCATCACAATTTCTTAACTTTTGAATTAGAGTCCAAGTTGCAGCATCCTCCCTATTAATAAGCCACTTGTATCCCGTGTAAAAATGTTTGCGGTCATTAATTTCAAAGCTGATAACTCCTTTTTGAAAAAATCTGACATTATGGAAGTTCTGAAAAATTCCCCGTGAAATGCGAAACTTGTTTTCCGAAATGAGTTGCACGAAACTCGAGAATGTCAATTATGCTTTTTGTCATTAATTTCGACGATGATGTTTTGCGTCCACCACTGATGTTATAATGATGCTATAATTAGCATTAACAGGTGAAATACTTAAGATTCATGATCACAAAACACCCTCTTTGTATGTTAAAAAATACAAGTTTATGCAGTCACGACGGCAGGCTAGAGTACGGTCATTTTGAATAATTACGCATGCGCAGTTCAGTGGAAACCCCGAAATCGTTTTGTTGACGTTCCGTCGAGTACGCCATTCAAGCTGTTTTCACGTTGTGGAGAGAACGTGAGCTCTCTTCAAAGTTTTTTTGTGTTTTTGAGTGGCAAAAGGTTACGGCTTTTTATAATAAACTATATCACCAGCACAAAAACCAGATCATGGCTTCTCCTGATGGAAATGGAAAAACTTTTGCTGATACAGACGGAGAAAAGAAGAAAAAAGGGTGAGTTTATCAACCTGAAAGCTATTTACACACACACCCAAAATTTGTTCAAAGCTGTATAAATTTTTAATTTTGCTGAACACACTACACAATTACAACACCGTAAGCATTAGATTTTATGCTGCAGTATGTAATTATTATGATGCATATTTTTGGTTGGGAAATTTTAACCATTTTTAAGGTGATGGTACAACTACAGCATTATTATTTTTTCATACTTATGTTTTCCTTTCTGCCTTTTTTCAGTAAATCCATGGATTGGAAACGAGAACATGACATCGTACTGTGCAAAGAGGTGATCCTGATAGAGCCATATAGAACAAAATTTGGATCAAAAGAGAGAGGAAATGCATAGGATATGATTGCAACCCAACTCAATGGAATGACCGAGTTGAAATTTAATGTGACAAAAAGAGGAGTCCGTGAACACTACAATTTACTTGTTGAAAAATATAAAACAAAGAAACGTGAAATTGAGAGAGCTTCTGGAATTGACGTGGAAATTACAGAGTTGGATCAACTCCTTGACGATATACTTAAAAGAGCTGACGAAGCTCAGAAATACCTAGACGAAGCTTCTGAAACAAAGAAAAATGGTGTCGTAAAGGAAAAGAGTGAAGCAGAAGAAACCAGGAAATGAGCCATGGAGAGTTTAGGAGAAACAAGACAACGTAAAGAAGGAGAAGGCGAAAAAAAGAAGACAAGGCGTTCAAGTAGTGAAACTGTAGATTACCTCAGGGAACGATCTCAACGAGAGTTTGAACTACGAGAACGTGAAATCCAGGTGCAACAAGCACAGCAGAACATGTTTCGAGATATGTTGATGAATAATGGGAAGAGAAATGTAGCTGCAGAACAGCAACAACAAATTACCAATCAAGGTAATAGACTGGATAGAATAGAAGGCCTCCTTGGAGAAATTCGATCCAAAAAATAAATTAAAACAGTACATTTTGACATTTTGATCTTCTGTTTCATATTTTTTGACTAAATTTCTGTTATTTACAGTGGCGGATCTAGAGGTATGTCGAAATTTGTGTAGGAGAGTGTTAGCAATCTAACCATGAAAGAAAAGCTTTCAAATAATCCCATTGGTAATATAAATTGAATTCACAAATTATGTTAATGCTCTCCTACACAAATTTCGACATACCTCTAGATCCGCCACTGATTTATTTGTATTTTCGATACAATATCTTTCCAGTTTTGTTTTAATCAATTTTTAAAAAAGAGAGCTTGTTAAAAGCATTTGGATATCTGGCTGATTTTATGTCTTCTTGAACTTTTACAAACTAGAATTCTTTTAAATGAAACCTATGATGATGAAATATTTAAAACCGTTTTCTTTTGTTGAAATTTTTATACTAAAAATCTATAGTTTCTTTTTTTGAATTTTTTACTCAGCTACTTGTTGCTTGTACTCATTACTAAAATGTACCGTGGCTGATTCGTACAACATGGTTTTATTTTTAAACAAATAAAAATGATGAAAACTAAAATATGCGGCCGCACGTTTAAATATGCGGCCGCACGTTTATAATATGCGGCCGCATATTTAAAACGTGCGGCCGCATATTTCGTCGATGGCTTTAAATAATATATTTATCTAGTCTATATTTTTATCTTTTCTGGTCAGTAAATCTCAGTGTCGAAAGAATTCACAAGTTGTTGACTCCCTGTCCATAGAAATTATTTGAAACACCACATTACAGCATACATTTCATTTCACAATGGGGGTTGTTGATACGATAGTTTGGTGGAGTATTACTTCCACATCAAACCGAAGCTCAAGTATGAGCACATTTATAATATTAATCTCCAACAACAACATACCTTCACATACGACGCCATATTTTGTAACTTAAAATATGCTGACGATGCTGTAGATTTTAATTCGACAGACCTCATAATTATACGCCATCAAGTTGTAGTGTAAAGTTTCCAGACCATGTTTAATAGAAAACGCTCAGAAATAACATCCTGTCATCAAAATATGCGGCCGCACATTTTAAACGTTCGGCCGCACGTTTATAATATGCGGCCGCACCTTATAACATGCGGCCGCATATTATAAACGTAAGGCCGCATATTTAAACGTGCGGCCGCATATTTAAAACGTGCGGCCGCATATTTAAACGTGCGGCCGCATATTTTAGTTTTCATCATTTTTATTGTTTTAAAAACAAAACCATGTTGTTCGAATCAGCCACGGTAAAAATGAACTTTTGTTTTGGTCTCAATTTCTTGGAATTTTTGAGAATTACTTTGAGAACTTACAATCAAAAGAAGGAAATTTAAAGATTGTTGTTTGTACATCTTTTGGTTTTTGAACTTTTTTAAGCAAGCAAGCTTTTTTCTTCTGGCTTTGTTTGGTTTTGGGTATAAAAGTTTATAACTTAGGCTTTTAATGTAGATATTTTATTTTAATACATAGTCAGTTAATAAATGCACAAATATTCTGTTGAAAAAAACACGGATTTTTTAAGATAACTTGGTATGAATAACGTTTTGATGTTTGACAACACAAAAAGTACTATTTACAATAATATTGAGTAGTTTAATCAAGTGGCAACAAAATAATCTCTTTGAGGTGCATCAAGATCAAAATAACTATTTGTCATACTTCCATATAGACAAGTTCTGGCATTTTTAAGAAGAGCACAAATTGAATACATTTTTCCAACAGCACTTAAACCCATTTTTAAGTTTTTCTTAAAATCCATAAAAACAAACCAATTTGTCAAATCACCAAAAAGCCATTCAACCGCAACTCGAACTTCACTCATTGATTTATTAAACTGTTCTTGTTGTGGTGTTAAAAAGAGATTTTTAAAGGGTGCTTGAAGTTGTGGTCTAAGAGGATATGCAGGGTCACCATTAATACATAGTTCTCTTCCGTTTGTATCAACACTGTGTTGTTGTAAATGTGGGTAGATTCCAGACATTGCTAGCATTGCACTGTCGTGTCTTTTTCCTTCAACAGGTCCATACAAATTTGCTATCATCCCATTTGGTGTTCCTATGGACTGAAACTTTAACGCATGAACCTCTTTATGACTATTATAAACAACTCTTTGCATTCTCTGTGGTCTGCATATCGGTCTATCAGTTCCGTCAATAAACCCCCAACAATGATCTAAAGCTGCTCTCTTAGAGTGTACAACTTCACAAAAGGTTTCTAGTTCTCTTGGACCACTGCTGGTTTAGGTTAGTTAAAAGGTGTCGAAGTGTTTCATACATGTGGCCTGTGACGTGTTTGGATATAATGCTATACTGAGGAACAGGTCTTCCAAATTTTGAAATAAAATCCGAATATCGACAGGGGTAAGAAAATCTCTTCAAAAATATACATAATGCTTCGATCCCATCTACTTTCAATCGATTGTATGTGATAATTTCCTCAGGAATCTCGAAGATTTCTCGTAGCTCGTAATATGTTTTCTGAAGCGAAACTCAGTCCAGCATTCTTCAGTGCTGATTGTATCTAGATTGAAGTTTTGATAATTCCGGTGGGGATAGTCTTGTTTTTTTGATTTGTTTATATCATAAAGTAGAAGAAATTCTTCATCACTAAGTATTCTATTGAAATAAGCTTCTAAAAGAGCCTTTCTGATTTCTCTCTATGCCGCCATTTTGTTTGTTTATGTTTCTTTTCCCGCGCTAATTCTGATATTGCGTAGGGGGTAAAAATAGCAGAACTCCAACGGCGACGGGAACGCCAAAATCTGCCGTCGTAGCCTCACGCCGTCGTGACTGCGTAAGGTCCCTAATACTTAATACCATGCAGCTTCTCCGATTCAAAAGTGCGGTTCATGAAATGAATATTACTAGCATGTAGCTTTAGCTAAAAATGCCCCTGCGCTCAAGCATTGCAATTTGTATACACAGCTAGCTATACATTGCAAGCTACACAACGGAAACAAAAACAAATTTTTGTCCGAAAACAAATATTTTGGTTTATTGTGGGCCTGGTAAGTGGTATACTTATATGCTTAAATATTTCGATAAACCCAAATTTTCAACACTCACTCAAAATCGCTTTAGAACTGTCTCGCATTATGATCACGAGACGAGTATGAGGCTCTAGTCATAACAATTGTAACTTTTAATGCATCGAAACAGGCATAAAATAACCCCCTTCATTCAAATAGTTGACATGATGGCATCAATTGAACTTCAGGACAAACCCAATAATTGAAAAACTATTTAATCGGCCAACGGTCATTTAAAGAACAAGCACTGTTTTATGACGTCATTTCTATTGTTTTGAAGAGAACAAGGGTGAGGAAGATCAAACAAGAGGCCTTAGGCCTTAAGGTCAGCGCGAACTGTATGCTCAAAAATCTAAAGATCATAATGACTTTACAAACGAAATGACCAGCATTCCAAAATAGTTTGATTAGTATCTGGGTACGCCCGTATTCGGTTGGTGAACATGCCAATTGAAAATGTAAATCCATTCGTCCAAAACAGATATAGTAAAAACCTCCCGTGATAAAAAGGGGTCCAGACATTGCGTACAGATTACTACCTCTGACTTAACATCCTATCTACATATGTCTCATCGAGACCAAAAACGCAAAGTTCTATGTAATGAGCCGAATAACGTACTATATGAGTATTTTTTCTAATGGAAGTCGCTTTAGCTAAATCTCAAGGCAAACGTTATAAAAGAAAACTTTGCATTTCCACAACAATCCTTTTCCTCATTAGTTAAAAAGTTTCTATGACAGCAACTACATACGGCAATACGATACGCATCAACAGAAATCATATGGCCATTACAATTACAACAACTTCGTTACTTTATTCGGTTTTATTTAAGCTTCAAATTTCAGTTTTACAAGTTCCAGCTTCCAGCTTTACGTTCTTACAGAAACTATGTGTTCCGTTAATCACGCTAGTGAACTTTCGTTTCTACCAAGTGTCGACTGTTAGAGGAACCATAAATGTATACATACATTTTGGTTCTTGTTGATGCGTGAAGATCCAATGCCAAGCAGTTGCTGATTACTAAAAATGAAAGTGTAAAAGGTTATGTATAACTGCACAACGCACCAATTAATTCTAATTTATTCCATTTAACAAAATTCAGAAACTTCAATTACAGAATCATAATTTTAACTCTAATGTTATGCCTGAAGGGAAAATAGTTACTGAATTTCTCAATTTAATGGTGGCAGGTCAGTGTCTTATATTAAGATTTTATCTGGGTTTTATGCCAGGCCATTGACATCATTGGTTTTTTTGGTGACCAGAAGGAAATTTTAACTGCCCGAAATTCAATAACACTATACATTTTCATTTGGAAACGCTTAGAAATGCGCTGATAGAAAATAGAAAAATGAGCTAAAATTGCAAAGACAAACATTATAAAACTCAAAAATCATATTTCCAATTTATACTTATACTTTTTCTGCCTGTCCAGTCGGGCCACCACGACACTGGTTTTCAAAAATTTTGGTGGCCCGAACCAATTTATGATTGCCTCAGACAGTTGGGCCACCGCTATGATCAGACACTGCAGGTTAGTTAATATTGGTCAACAAAACTCAGTAAAATAAACTTTTCATTCCGAAAAAGGTAAAATTCAGTTCATGAAAATTCAAATAGATTTGCGGGACAAACTTATGCAACTCAAAATTACAAAAACAAATTACTGCAAGAAATTCTCCAGCATTTATAAGAGTATGAATAAGGTATATTGTATAATTGTTTTTGTTTGTGTTTTTTTAATATTTTCTTCATCTTTGTCTTTTTATGAGCTGATGTGTGTTATTGCTACTGTAATTATATAACAATTTCTCTAACTAAAATATTTTACATTTGTGCCATTAAGGACTTTTGGTAACTTTTTGTTCAGTTGTTGGAAGTTTCCATACCGCAAAACCAGATCATACAGAAATGGGAAATTTTTGTTTATATAAATTTATTTATATGATCCATAATTTTATGCAATTACGTCATTAAATTGGCTATAATAATTCATGTGCATCAGTTATCTTTCCAGACGGTTTAAAGAAAAGGGAAGAATATCTGAAACCCCAATTTCTTACAGTGTATGTATTTTAACTATCATTCAAACTATATAATATACTTTTCCAATTGCAAAGTTAGCGGATCAGGAGGGGAATCGAACCCACACAAAATATTGCAAAGCATTATGGTGTGAATGACAGTAAAAAGGAAGAAGTCCTAGGGTACTTAAGACTTATAATTAGAGTTTCAACTCAGAAAATTTATACGCAAAAATCCTTCCAAGATGATGGCGATGAAAGACAACAAACAAAATTTTATTTTTCAAACAAAATTAAATTTTTCTGTTTTAACCGCTCATACATATCAGAAAATTCTCTTCGGAATAAAAACAATTGTTCCTCACTTTCTACTTTCAACTGACGTCATGGATGACTTCAGAGAAGTAAGCAACTTCAGATATGGGTTCTAATTTTTTACTTTGTTTGATTTGATCTATTTTTGATACTCTTTGGATGGTAAAGATTTTTTGCACTTTCATTTTTTTTTTATTTTTCAGCATGTCCAAAACTATGACATGTGTCGTCAACCGTGTCACATGACAACTAGGACCTAATTAAATAGGTATCAGGTGGAAATCGAAATCTGACCATCCAAGGACCAAATATCAATTATAAATAATTGATCAGTTTGTTATCAAAATATCCTTGTCTATGACTCTTTTGTAGTCGCCGTCCTAATTTTCTAGTAAAAACAAAATGGACTTGACGAGTTCAAACATTTACCTCTCGAAAAATCGTTAGGAAACGAAAACGCACTATACCAATGTTCTATTATGCCTTACTCTTACCGAGACAGTAATTCATAAATAATAGATATTTTTTAAAAAAAACAAACTGCACTTTTTTTAAGGTGGTAGTCTACCTTGGAAATCAAATGCTTAATATCAGCTATTTCTTTCGTATTTTGCAATTCAAATACAATAAAAAATAATCATTTTAACAATTTTTGAAAAAAATTTAAAAATTTCTGGGGTTTTGCCTCCATTATTCAGATTTTCACCTAATATTTAGTACATAATTTGAAACACAATAAAATGATTTCTACAACTGCAAATGGCTTGAAATTTTCAACTGAAGTTCCATATAGGAAGGAAGAGGAAATAACATAATTTCAATATCTGGAAATAAATATTTCCATAATGGCAGATATTTCACCAAAGGGAACAAAATGATCAGACCTGTGTTCTCACCAAAGCAATAGTATTTCAAATAGTATTTCATTTAAGTACCCCAAAGTATGACATTTCCTAAGTTAACATGTAATGAGACTCTCCTGAAAATTTCAAAGATAAAACATTTATAGTTTTCAAGATATGCTGTTTTAAAATTTTCAAATCGACAAAAATTCTTGTTTCGAGAAAATCAGCATTTAAAATTAAAACAAAATAATACAACTCTATTGTCAATAACATAATAAATTTTTAGTCAATGTTGTCCTTTAGCATAGGCTGGTACTTTCTCTTTCTCTCTTTCCTTGTCTAAATATCCCTTTTTCATATGTGCAAGTTTTTTTCTACGGGTTTTAACCTCCTTGGTAGATTTTTTGTTCATGCGGGTGATTCGGTTGCGGTCAGCTTTAGCAAACCCATTCTTTGTAAAGACACCAATATGAACGTTCAATTTCTGAAAGACTTCAGCAAGCCCACTAAAACCATCATTAAAATTGATAACAGAGGAGTTGACTGACATTTCCAACACTTTTCGCGACACAAAAACTGCCTTTGGACACCGCTTCCAAACCAATGCATTAAAACATTCATTTGCATTTTGTGTTTGACCGTGGAGGCACTTTTCCAGAAGACTACCATCTGACAAATCTTTGAATGTAGGAATCAACAGATTTTTCACTGCTAATGGTAGATTCAATTTGATCTTATAACTGTTTTTCCCAGTTATTTTGTCTTGTTGATAAAGACACCAACTTTTAATATTCCGTGGGCAAAACTTATGCCGCTCTTCTAAATTTGCTATATTGCTATTATGGAATAACACTGCCCACACGCACTTTTTCATTGCATACACGTTGTTTGCATTTTCTCTAATGGCAATACCATAATAATTTTGAAGGACATTGATAGCTTTGTTGGTTAATCTGCCCTTTCCACTTAAAGGCTTTCCATTGGAGAGTTTTTTACCACGATGTATATCGACAAGTTTTCGACAACGCGCACCCATACGCTTATTCACATGTCCTATACATTCCAATTTTTTAATTTCCACATCACCATAAGGTTTAGAGGCTAACACTTCAGCATATGAAGAAGTATCACCATCACCAATGTATGAAGTATATCGCAATTTATTTTCCAGTGAGCGTTCCCATATTCTAACTGCACCAGCACCTTCCATGGAGCCAGAAGAACCTTCATGATTCTTTTGACACAGATGATTGGCCTTCCAATCAACATATTTGGCAGAAGTTTTACATTTTGACCATGCTTGACAACCTTTGCACACCTTTGAAAGTACTTCTGTATCTAAGACCTTGCCATTTTCCTTCGAAATTATGGCGGTAAAACCATTCAAAGAGGAATGCCCACGACGTTGCCATGAACCGTCTACTGAGACTTGACAATCAGCAACTTTTCCAGCTTCAAACTCATTTTTTAATATACTTTGCCTCGTTTCTAGAGCTGCCTTGGAAACACTTTCTTTTGCAACAGCAGAATAAGCCTTACAAAGAGTGGCATTAATGTTATGGTACGTTTTCTTGGCCATTGCGTTCTCCATATTCATTATGCTACAAAAGTCTTTTATTTTCGCATAGCCACAACCAATTTCACGAAATGCCATCACAGTCTGAAGATTGAGGCTAGAGATTTTCCCTTTTCCCAGTTTTTTTTCTTCAAAAATGTTTTCAAGCATTCTTTTCCAACTACAATTGTCACAAACCAACTCAAACTTATACCGGAAACCATATTTGCTCTTATGCATAAACGATAAGCTCCCACTTTGACATTCTGGACAAAAAAGGCACTGAAACAAATTTTCAAGGCATTTGAAACTCATTATAAAGTTGAAGTCAGTTAATTGTTCTTCTGATTCTGGTAAAATGTTCTTCAACTTAGATTTGGAAGAACTTTGACCTTTGTCATTCTCATCACCAGTTGTCACTGAAGTTCTTGTAGCAGAGCTTTCGTCTTCAACTTTTTTGGCCTTTCTGGCTTGATCATATTTATTTGAACCTAAATATTTTCTTTTTCTACTTCTAGCTATACTTCTTGGCATCTTAAATATTAGTCTAGAGACAAAATAATAACAATATAATATTACATGTTTCATTCCAAAGTGAAAACTAATAATTTATAAAACTGCCCAATATGTGGATGAATCAGTCATCTTTAACGTTGTTTTGTGAGTCTTTGGCGTATGGAAAATAGAACTATCCGTAAGTACAAAAGCAAAGTAGACAGCTGACCAAAATTTGGGTAAAAAAGCGTCTCTTTTGTGGAGAAAAGTCCCTAGCAACCAAGATTAATATAATTTCCTCCCGTTGCTATGGGTTATTTTTTTCACTACGTGTATAAGAAATGGCAATATCTCACTATGTGCATCATATAAAGGTTTCAAATTTTCTGAGAACCTTCCCAGATGCTGTACCAATATTATGATACAAAAATCCCAATTTTGAAAGATTTTTCGAAATCCATCATTTTCAAGGTAGACTACCACCTTAAAAGAAACTTTATTTTCCAAGAAAAGTTTCATCTTACGTATGATTTGACCAAAATTGACGAGGGAATTCGGTGTTTTTCTTGAAATATCAAGAAATTTTTGTGGAGAAACAACCGTACGTAGTAACAGGATTTCTTACAATATATGATTCTTGGATAATTATCATAAAAAGTAACATTACTTTTCAATTTCAAACCCGTATTTTCTGATCTGGTTTTGCAGTATGGAAACTTTCAACAACATTCAAAATTTCAAGCTACAAAATTGAAGTGTAGCTAGTATATACAAGAACACAATAAAATAAATAACTCAGTAAAAATCACCTAGTATTCCCTTAAGGTATGTAAGCTAACATGTTATCTTTAATACATAATGTTTTGAAGAAAATAACTTGCCTGACTTGCCTGACTTTTTCTTCCTCCTAAATTTTTATCCCATCCAATTAGGATACGTGGTTGCTAATGTCTTGATTCAATACACTTCAATATAAGTTTATACTGTTGTTATATATTTGCATCTGTAAAACTAATTCGACTGTTAGAGGAAACATAAATGTATACATACATTTTGGTTCTTGTTGATAAGTTTGATCAGCGTTTTGCTCCCAAAATGCACTACGTTAAAATAAAGGGTGTAGGGAGGGCGCATTCAAACAAATAATTTACTTATTCATTCGAATGAAAAGAACTCTTTTTGTATTGTAATATATTTATTCGTCACACACAAGTGATATATTTTCCAAAAATCAATGTTGTGCTTTAAACTTTCGGATTTTGAACTAAGAAAATTTGAAATTAGTAACTACGGGCGTATAACTGGGGCGTATAGAACTGCAACATTACACACACACACACACACACGGACTGACAGACACGGGGAAATGAAAGATCAGCTACCTTGCGGCGCTGACCAAAAATTCAGATGAATGTTTTTTGTAAAACAAATATATACATAATAGTTTAAACTTTTGATAACATTGTATAAACACAATAAAAACAAAAATAATTCTGAGCATTATCATATTGGAATGGGAGATCAGAATTGAAAACTCCTTGACGGAGTCTTCACGGTTTTTCACTTACATTACAATTCAGTTAAACTTTTTTAGGATTATTTTTCAAATTAAAAGAACAATAAATTGTTCACATGAAACAATGGTTAAAAAGTTTTACAATACAACAAATAGTTTAACGAGTAGTGTAACCAAGTGGCATAGTGCAACGGTGGTGGTATTTCAAAACCAACTTGGAAATATGCAAACCAAATAGATTTAAACTTAAACAGATGAAAGTTTGCACATATAACTTTGTTACTTTTTGTTATCTCTTAGGCCTAAGTCATACTGATGCTAATATATCTTTCAAACAGTGTAAATAGGCTTAACAAGTAATATCAGAAAGTATTTGCTACAAACAAAAGAAATGTGTGAACTGAAACCATGGACACGTGTTTTATAATCAAAATAAGATTTGTTAAAGAAACTATGTAAGAGCCAAAGGAAAAAAAAAAAAATAAAAAAAATTAAAGCGAAAAATCCATCAGAAATCTGCTTTGAAAACTTTGATTCGAAACAAAAAATAGCCAAAGTTTACATAAAAAGAAAGAAAAAATATAAGAAAGTTTTATTGATCATGATCACACTAGGTTTGGAGGACACAGTTAAAGAAGAAAAGCACAAAGAACGACAATTTGTAATATGGCTTTCTTGTATACACAGAAATCCAATTAAAATCTTTTTAAGGCAAGATCCGCCAAAAATCAGTGCATTTAATAAAATTATTGAATGAAAGATTTAGAGCTATAACATATACAAAAATAAAATGTATGGTTGGCAAAATTTCAGATTTCAAGCTGTGCTTCAAAATCCTTGTCGTTCACTTCACTAAAACGACAGAAAAGTAACATGAAAAATGTCTAAGCAATTTTAGCATACGAACTTCCTAAATAACATAGTATAATATAATAATAAATTAGGAAAGAAATACGAGAAAACACTCTGTCTGTCTCCCACTTACAGTACCATGCTTTGAAACGGGAAAAAAGCAAAGTCAGCTAATAATTGTATACCACCGTGTAACAGCAATACGAAATGTTGGAGGATGATGAAAATGGAGATGATGATGAACAAAATCGGAAACTGACATTCGCCTATCTCGTGAAACCACTTGCGATCGCTGCGGGGGCAATAACACTAGCTCCAATGATTAAGGACCCTGTCATAGCCAGTTTCATGTACTTTCGTAAATGAAAGATGGTCATGGGATTTAAAGGAAGTTAGCAACACAGTGATCATTTAGATATGCAATATTAGTTAAAAGGACGCAATTTCGCAATTTCATGACGTGTTTCCTTTATAAAGTTCAACATACTTGCATTGGAAATGTTGTTTTAAATTTTGATCTTGTATAACAAAGAAATATTAATTGTCCACATTTCAATTATTTAAGTGTCACTTTGCAGGGTTACTTCCTTAATTGGTTTGCTTTTGACAAGATGGTAAATGCGAAAGAAAAGCTATCAGAGTGGATCCTGCTGTCACTGGAGATTATGAGATTTAAGACTGACGCTAATGATATTCATACCATCCTAAGCCAGAAGAAAGTGACTCTCTCATAACAATGTTCGATACTCGATCGTTAATTAAAGATGCTCCTGTAATAGAATCCACTAAATCTTATATAGAAAGAGATTTGACGTTTATTAGTGTGACGAAGATTAGACCAGGCAATGCTCACTCAAAGAAAAATGATGCCTTATGCCTTACATAAAAAATTCCTTAGTATATGTTTTCTCAATTGACTGTCTCTTTTTCATTGACAATAACGTTAGCAGATTAATAAAATCGAAACTGTAACAGACACAATAAAAATGGAAGTTATTTCTTATTTAATTCATAATTGCTTGATGCTGATGCTTCTTTGCATAAAATAAAGACCATCTACCCTTTCCATGGTCCGCAAATTTAATAGAGACTAATCAATGATTAAATTCCAAAGCATATTCCATGTAGAAACTTGCCTCGAGTCTTGATTCTTTAAAATCTTGAAAGATCTTACCAAAAACCTGGGAATAGACGCTGTACGAGTTTGAATAACGTTTGCATTCGGGGACTCCAAGTGTATGTATGTTACAGTACATTTGTTAACATATGACAGTAATACTTCATAAAGTCACAACGGTAACCATTTTGTTACTTTGATTAATGTTTTTTAGACAGTCATATAAAAGTTGAGATGTCATTTCATTTTGGTTGTTTGAAACCCTGTTTTCAACATATACTTTTACAACATATACATTTTGGGTAATCATGAAAGCATGGTCATTCTTTTTGCAACCTCGTCAGATTAAGACAGGTAGTATTTTTAGTCCAAACTTGCCCGAAATTACGAATTTGTCAACAATATCATGTAAACATTGCACGAAATCGTTCATACAGAATAGTAGGAGGAAGAGGAGGAAAAGAAGAAACCACAGGTATTTTGAATACTTTACTCCACCATGGGTCTTCTAAACGCACATAAATGCAACTTAATTTTCCTACTTTTAAATTTGCATACTTTGAATTTCTAGAGCTTTCACTTTGAGAGCTTTAATTTACAGAATACATTTCATTGCAAATACATCCCGACGGATATTTGCCATCTCGATAGCTTGATCGGACATTGCCCCGACACTAACTTGAATCCAAACCATAACCCTCTTCCTATTATTGATCGTCAGATAAATTTCTGGTCCGGCAAATGTCCAGGATGGCAAATGACTGTCGGAAAAGTGGTAGTCGCATTATTATCCTTGGGAATGGATCAGTGCGGATACTTCAATGGCTACTTCATAATCAATAATCTCCATAATGTTGCTCATTTTATCTATATAATAACATTTATGCAAGCGTATGTTATCTCAACAATATCAATTTCCTTAATATTTATTATCTCCATTATATTGAAGTTAATAAGTGCTCATCTCACTTTTGTGTCAGTTTTCGAAAGATTATCAAAGGAAAAGGAACTCAACAGTTTTGAATTTTTATAATCCACTCATAACTTTTTCATTATATCTGGAAAGCAGGTATGTTTGTTTTTTCATTCTGTTTGTAGGCGTGAGCTTTCTTCAGTGTTTTCTCTCAGGTCTTAGCCACATGGTTGCTTTAATAACATATTATTTACTTTGCTAATAAATAATTACTTTATTTTAATAACTTTTTTTTCACATTCAGTTTGAATTTTGATGATATTACAATTATGTCAGACTAACGCTATCATCACCTTTGTTAATGGTACAAACGTCATTTGTGTTCACAATGAAAAAGAAGTCAAAGTTGCTGTAATGAAAAAATTATGAATAAGGATAGAGGTTTTACGATATTAAAAAACAATAAAAAATGTTTTGGTTTTTTGATTGTAATAGTTGTAAAGAACGCTTTCTCTATTTCCCTTATTGATCTACCCAAACTTTCATTTCTTTAGTATCATTTAAGGCATCTCTATGTCACATTCTCGATGCCAAGAAGATGTTTCCAATAACAAGACATAATTATTATCACTTTTTTTTTCGTTTTGCATTGTTCACATGTCAATGAATGAATGTGAATACAGGGCTGTTCCGTATGTTACTATGTTTATAAAAGAAAGCAATAGTTAAAAGTAGTTTCCCAAATTGAAAGATGAGGTTTTAAACATTTTAATGTGATAAAGATGGTCTCACTTCACCACTTTGTCTTTCTCTTTATTTTCACCCGATCACCAAAACTATATCACACTGTACTAACCGTTATCGTTGATAAGAAAGTCTTTTTTTCCCATAATTGAGTAAGTTGTTTGAGTATATCAGTCAGCAGAATTGACTTCAAATTTCCCAAGTAGCTGTATCTTTTCTTACAAGATATTTGCTTAATAGACCTTTCCCGAGTTTATTTTTTATCACACTCCGCCTCGTTTTCAATTGCGTTACTATGACAATCGAATCTCTTGTGCTCAATCATTAACACTATCACAATTATTACACTTATTGCACATTACTGAAATGAGTCCCGTGACATTTCGTTACCATATTAACCATTGCGAAAACGAAGCGGAGCTTGATAAAAAATAAACTCGGGAAATGTATCTGAAATAACGGTCAGTACGAGGAACATCATTTTTTATTCATTTTATTCATTTTTTTGAGAAGGTGAATATAATACGCTAAATATCGCAAAAAACAGCATTTACATATGCGCAAGAAATAACAAGATTTCATGACATAAGTATCCAACAAGTTACTACTCATTAGAAATGTTGGTGTGAAATGCTTTAAACAGATACAGAAACATCTTTAAGTGGCCTCTCAGTCAAGATACCAAAATACTTCATTGAAGTTTGTACTGCGTTCAGATGGGTTTCAAGTCTTTGATACGTTTCGTAAAAAATGCTTTTGAAAGACCTGTGAAAGACGATTTCAGTCGACTCTAAGATGTCCGTACCAGTTTGAGATGTCTTAGAGATGTCTTGTGTTTACTGGTTTTCTGTGACAGTCATTAGTGAAAGTCATTAAAGTAGCGCCATACAGTAGAAGTTGGTGGCTACTTATGTACTTTCTGTGGTAGACAAAACTCTTTCATTTCAACTAGTTAACCACTTTTAATTTCATTGATAAACCCAATGGAGCGCCAATAATCATAATAATCATTCTGTAAAATACTTTCGTGCTGTTCAATAATACTTTCTCTCTAGCTTTTGCTTTCCTATAGAAAAGATTTCATTATGAAAGTTATTTAATGTTTTATTAATATAAACCTCCATTTTAGCCAAAGTTAGACAGCGTGGCACTATCTTTTCAGATTTTAATCTCACCTCTAGAGACTTGGAATTGAACAGGTAGCAACGTTGTATCGGAAGCTATAAGCAAGAAATGTAAAATTTATAAGGCACTAAAAGCTCTTAGATTAGATAAGAAGCGCCAAAAATGAATAAAAAATGATTAAGGATGAAAGGCATGGTATCTTAATCTTGGAAAAAACAAGGGAAATGATCAGAAAACTTATCAGTACGCACTTGGGGTGTTTAATGATAAACCTCAAATGATGTTTACAACATTCAAATAATCGTAATTTTGCTTCATATTGCATTATGAAAATATTAGTTGAAGAATTAAAAAATACACAGAAAAAATATGCTCATTATGTAGCTACAGGGTGCCAGAAACTTTTAAATATATCCAAATGCTTGAACTGAAAAATTGATAGTGCCACACAATTAAAACCAATGAAACTCAAGATTTTCAAGACGATCATTAAGTAATAAAGACTGTTGACAAAATTGAGCTAACGAAGCAAAAACAAGTTCCAAGTAAATAATAATTTATGACTTCATCATTCTCCCTCCTCACTGTTCACTTGTTGGTCACCATCTTGACATTATTTCCAGCCTTTGCCATCAGGTGACTCAACGTCTTGAAAAGCACTTAAAGAAACACAAATCTTCAAATGCTAGTTACCATGCTCAATATGTTTTATGTATATGACTGATTACATGGAGGCAGTTATTCACACTCCACTTTTCCTCTTTTTGCACAACAGATCTTAAACCTCAACTGATTAATTGGTCAGCGCCGTAGGTAGCTGATCTTTCGTTCTACTTTCATTTCAAACACAAAAAGAATAACAACAAAGCATTTTCATTCATTCTTTTGTTTCATTGCTAGTTAACCATTGTATACCGAGATTTTTAAATGCTTCTGCTCCACTTTTTTAAGCACATCGAATGCTTTCCTTTTTCCTTTATCAGCAAAGAAAATTGCAAAGTAACATTATTTCTAGTGAATATATGAAATATGTCAACCAACAACAAAAATAAAAATTATTGCCGATCTCAATTGAAAGATAATTAATTAGCTTATCATACATTAACATGTACTTACCACTAAATGTTTCCTCATTTCGATCGTTATTATCAGAAACAAGTACGCCTTTCTCATATTTCTTGGATATGTTCACATCTACTGATACCGTAAATGACCGATTAAGCGACCAGGACTCAATTAAGCGCCCCGTACGATTAACCGTCAGGTTTAGAGGAAAAATTTGTAATAAATACCCAGGCTCCGATTAAACGCCCAGGTCCAAAACTGAAACTAGGCGCTTATTCAACAAAGACATAATATTGAGAAAAACATGGTGTTCAGTTGAATTATATTTCAGCATAATGAAGGAAACTTAATGGCGCGGGAATGAATTATTTTCATCTGAAAGTGAGAGTATTTATCGAGCTTTCTATTTCATTTGAACTCGATGAAAATCCGTTTACGAGTGACCAAATCGAAGAAGACGATATCGCCCTGGCAACGCCAGACTTTTAGATGAAGATGGTGAAGAAGAGGAATTAGACTGTTATAGTGATTTTAGTGATTTTTTTATTAATCGCCCAGGGCTCAATCAAGCACCCCATCCGTTAAACGCCCACCATAAAAGTTTCAAAAAATCGGTCATTTACGATATGCATTTTCTGGCGCCGTGTCATTTCATAAGACTGCATATAATTCCATGGCCTAAGCGATTAGTCATATTGATAAGCTCTGTGTTGTTTTCTTACCTTATTATAATATTATGTAAAAATCATGAATAGCAGCTCAGATGAATAATTTTTGTGAGTGAATGCTATTGATGAGACTGAACAATAAATTTTTGATTTCAGTTATATGTTACATGTTGATATTTTGCATTACCAAAATTTATGTGTTCCTTTCGTGCTTGTGATTTAGAAAATTCACTAGGAAAAACGTTTAGAGTTTATGAGCTACGTCTCCAGTATCTTTCTTACTGTTTGTGTTACTTCTTTTCAGTGAACATTCTTATCTGGAAAAGATGTACTACCTATTTCTAATCCTGTTGGTTGGGAAGCAGATTGTTTGTCATTGTCCAGAATCATGCAGCTGCTCTACATTTTCAATCAACTGCTTAAATAATACCATAACGAAGTATATTTTTAAAAATTTGGATTTGTCTTCCGTAAAGCATTTTCAATTACCAATTACAACTGACTGGATTGACCTTAGAAATACCAATCTATCATTGTCAACAATATTGAAAGTCACCAATATGACAAGATTAGAGCATCTCTATCTCAGTAATAACAATTTATCATTTCTTACCGGAGAAGAGTTTAATCAAATGAAAAACTTACGTGTTTTATACCTGAGATACTGCAACATGAAATCAATTTTATTGAAAAACATACCAGACTTAACTGGCGTGGACTTGTCAGGAAATATTGATATGAATGCTGAATCGATTTTACTGAAACATCTTCCAAATCTTTGGTCGTTCAAAGGGGAATACATGAATCTCAATGAGGTTCCAAACTTTTCGGAAGTATCTTCGCTGCAAAATATATATTTGCGTGGTAACAAATTGCATAACATCACTCACAAGTTCAGCAATTTGAAATTACGTTGGTTGGATTTGTCCTTCAATAAACTTGCAAATTCTGTCATTAATTCAACAGTTACTGACAGAACTGGTTTGGAAAGTCTTACTAACAACTCAGAAATTTATGCTTTAAATCTGGACAGCAACTCCCTAAAATATCTACCTACATCCTTAAATGTAGATAAATTGTACGTCAGAAACAACTTATTTCTATTTCTGAATATTACGGTACGTAAGACGCGTCTCTTCCACTCTCAGTTAATTGCAGCAGAAAACAACATGATTCAATCTTTTTGTATCAATGCACATGGAAGACATTCCCATCTAAAGCTTTATCTGAAAAATAATCCAATTCAATGCACATGCAGTCTACGGTCTTATGACAACATTATCGAGTATTATGCAGAAGGATCCTGTTATGAGCCAACTCAACTGAGAAACGTCTCCGTATACGATTTCTTATGGAACCATAATATTAAACCATGTTTGAATAATGGGAGATGTAGTAAACAGCTAGATAAATGTAAATGTTCCAAAGATCATTACGGAAAATATTGTGG
This sequence comes from Turritopsis dohrnii, assembly GCA_027922465.2. Lineage (NCBI taxonomy): Eukaryota > Metazoa > Cnidaria > Hydrozoa > Anthoathecata > Oceaniidae > Turritopsis > Turritopsis dohrnii. The sequence continues at coordinate 94,830 of BQMF02000524.1, forward strand.
GAAAGACGTAACGCCGTGCCAACCCAACCCTTGCATGAAAAGGTCTGCTTGCATCATCACAAATAAGACAGATGTTGGTTTTTATTGTAATTGTGACGAAGATCATATTGGATTGAAATGTGAAACAAAGATCGATTGTTCTTTGAAACCATGTGGAAATGGTGGAACATGTATTGATGACTCGAAGGGATTTCATTGCAAATGCTTAAAAGATTTCACTGGAAAAAAGTGTTTGAAAGAGGCTGTTAAGGAAGAAGAAACAATATGTAAACATAATTTTACTGTCATCAAAGTGCTTGGTGCTCTTATCGCGTTGCTTCTTACCGTTACGATCATCTGTTGTTGTTTTATTCAGCGAGTAAGTAATATGAAACAATCTCTTTTTTTTCTATGACAAACATTTCCTGAATATCAGTTCTGTAAGTTTTCTTATAATTCTAATAATTTTTCTATAACACAGCATTATGCCTAAACCAACAATATCATGACACTGTGAAAAGGAAACGATGAAGGAATAAGACTAAGTAATAAATATATGCAATTATTAAAAGAATTGTATACGTGGAAATGGGACAAAGCTTATTAAGTAGGCATAAACCTGGCGTTGATACAGATATTGGGGAAAGCTTTAATACATGCTCTAAAACTCATTAAATGATCTAGATTTCAATTTGAAAATTCTTTGTAATGTTATACAGTGTGTCCTGAAAAAAACGAAATCCTAGATTTAAAAAACTTTTGAAGTTTTTACTCGTTACATGCGATTTTTATATCATTTAAAAGATCTTTTTCTTAACTTTTCAGAAAAGATACATATATTTTGTGAAGTTTAATATTTAGAAAGTTATTCGGGTTTAAATGTTTCGATACGGTCATTGACTTCTTAAAGATCAATAAACTCAACACTTAACGATCAATTATCCTTTTGTTTTCAGTGAAATGTTGTCTTGAGTATTGCTGTGTTAAAGTCTGCACGAAAATTTTTGAAAACTCACAAATATTTTAATGATTGTGTGAAATGTGCTTAAACGTAAAATTAATTCTTCAATGAAAACTTATTCCCCGTGCTCTCTGAAAACCTTTATAACCAGAATAAAATATCGATAACTCACTCATCATGCAGCTTACAGTGGAACAGAGAGTGTTTGTTGTGAAAAAATATCATGAAAGTAGAAGTTTTGTGACTGTACGAGCAGCTTTTCAACAGCAATTTCCTGGCGTTAATCCACCTTCGAATAGCACGATTTTTAGAAATGTAGAAAAATTTAACAATGAAGGCACTAGCAAAAATTTGAATAAAGAAAGGAGTGGTAGGAGGAGAACAGCGAGAAGCCAACAAAACATCCAAATAGTGAGACAGTTATTAGCTCAGCAGCCCAATGGCTTTTCCTGCCGACGCAACCCAACTGGCCTATCCAAAACAGCATTTAACGAAATTACCAGAAAAGATTTACGTTGGCATCCTTACAAGATACATGTTGTGCAAGAGCTGCAAAATGGTGACATGGCTAGAAGGTTGCGTTTCTGTAGATGGTTTTCTCACAATGCCCACAATCCACGTTTTTTGGCCAACATTGTTATTGGAGACGAGGCTGCTTTTCACATGTGTGGCAGAGTAAACACGCAGAACGTTCTTTGTTTTGCTCCCAAAGGCCAGCCTCCTCGTGATTTTAAGTTCGAGAAAAGTTCTTCCCGCCAAAAGCTGAATGTTTGGATTGGCCTATGTGGTAATGGAGAGATTATGGGACCCTTCTTTTTCAATAGAAATGTTAACGCACGAGCTTATAAAGAAATGTTAGAACAGTTTGCGTTTCCTGGAATAGCAAGAGCGTTTGGATTGTACGCCGGTCCTATTTTTCAAAACATCTGGTGGTTTCAGGACGGAGCCCCAGCCCATAGCTAGCTCGAAATCCGTCGACTTCTAAGAACAAAGTTTCAAAACCGTGTGGTTGCTCTCCATCATCCCGTTGAATGGCCGCCCAGATCTCCCGATCTGACTCCTTTGGACTTTCTTCTTTGGGGTTATCTCAAGCAGAGAGTTTTTCGTACCCCTCCTGCTAATTTAGTGGAATTACGAAGGAGGATAGTTGATGAAGTAAACGTACTAAGACAAAATCCTGCCATTATCAGGAGTTCTTTTAATGCCATGATGGGGCGAACTAACCATTGTATGCAAAGAAATGGTTCACATGTCGAATGTACCTAGCTTGAATTTTTATTTGTTATTTTGTGTGAAAATGTTGTTTTTAGCAAGGATTTTACGAAAAAATATTTTTGTCATGTAAATGTAGCGTTACATTTTAGCATAGTCACAAGAGAGAAACGTATTGACGATTCGATCGTGTTTTGTATTGAACGGGTCATTAATCTGCATTCACGTATTTTCTAATTAATCTTTAACGTTTTAATTACATGATCTCATGCTAACAGTCCTTATTATAGCCCAAATATTTTTAATTTGAAAATAAAAATTACATATGGAAAGACGAGAAAATCTTCTTTCTTTTGGTGTAAAAATCGCATAATTTAACCCAAAATATCAAAAGATATGACTGATAAAAGTTAGGATTCCGTTTTTTTCAGGACACACTGTATACAACAAAATAAATTGTCTATTTACGCTTGCATTACCTTCCTTTATGTGATACCAAATACAAAATATAGTATGAAACTCATTGTTATCAGCAAACCAACATCATCAATATTTTTACTTACTCATTAGCGAAAACAAAAAACCAACGAGTGTATGTCACATGAGGATAATGAAGACAAGGTAAGACCTTGTAAAAAAACTAATATGAAACTCATTGTTATCAGCAAACCAAATAAAATCAATACTTTCACTTACTCATTAGCAAAAACGAAAAACCAACGGGTGTACGCCACATGAGAATAATGATGACAAGGTAAGACCTTGTAAAAAAACTAATATGAAACTCATTGATTATCATTCAGTTATCAGCAAACCGAATAAAAGCAATATTTTCACTTACTCATTAGCAAAAACGAAAACTAAACGAGTGTGTGCCGCATGAGGATAATGATGACCAGGTAAGAACTTCGGGGAATCATTTTGTTAGTTTATTGACGCATCTGATATGACATGAATTAAATGAATGTTATGAAACATATGAATTTTGTTTGGAAAATGGAGTCTCAGAACTGTTTTGCTCCTTCCTTTCAACATGAGTGGTGATTGCCTCTGTAACAACATTGCCCCGTTTTTGTGCGACCAATACGTTCAATGTAAGTGTCTTTTGTTGCCATTGCAAAAGTAATTAAAAAATTCTAAATCAAAAATGCGAAAGATAACCAATCAACTCAATAAACGTAGTTGTCTAAATACTTTATAACCGAAGAAAATTCATTCTGCAATATCTTTAACAAAGACAATAGAGTCTGAAACGTGCAAAAATTAAGGATGCACTCTTGGTATTAAGAGTTTTGGAGAAGGGAAATTCAATAATAAATATTTTCTGAAAAGTATGTAACAATAGCAAACTGATATTTTATGCACTAAAGTTACCCATTTGCCCTAAAATCAAACTTGCATGTGTCTGTTTAAGACGATTATAAAAGTCTCCTGACATATTCGGAAATTAGTTCCTTGTTCTTTGAATATGTTTTGTGTGAATAAAAGAAGCTTGTAAATTTGATTCATACCTCATTCATTTGGAGTAGCATAGGGCTTGAAGATACTGGCTATTTGAAATACTTTACTCTATTATAGTTGTCACTAAGTCAATAGATGCTCTAAAATGTTACCCATTTCAATAGGAAATCATAATTTTGCGTAAGCTTTGTTTATAGAATTACGAGAATTTGAGCTTAAACAACATTAAACAAGAAAATACAAATTATCAAGAACTGAACATAGTAAGTAATATCAATTAATCTCTTTTTTTCAATGACAGGCATTTCCGTAATTTCTGTTCTGTAAGTTTTCTTATAATTTTGATAGTATTTCTACAACAAACTACCAATATTATGGCCTTAATTAAATTTTAATTTATTTCAGTTACTCCATTGTGAAATGAAAACGATGAATGAATGATAATTAGTAATAAAGATATGCTATTATTGAAACAATTGTATACGTGAAAATGGGGCAAAGCTTAATATATAGGCCTAAACACGGCATTGATACAGATATCGGATAAGTAGTGATACATTTTCAAAGACTTATGAAATGATCTAGATTTCAATTAAACAATCTTTTGTAAAGTATATATAGCACGGAAATGTATTATTTATTTAAGTTTGCATTTCACTTGCTTCTTAGCGAGTTTACCATATTGTATGTGATACCAAATAAAAAACTGATATGAAACTCATTGGTATCCAACCGAACCGAATAACATCAATGCTTTCACTTACTCATTAGGAAAATCGAAAACCCAACCAGTGTATGTCACATGAGAATAATGATGACAAGGTAAGAACTTCAGATTGGTGATTTATTTACGCATCTCATATGACATGTGAAATTCAACGTAATGCTTGGTATGAAACATATGAATTTTGTTTGGAAAACGGAGCCTCAGAAAAATTTTTTTCCCGTTTAACATAAATGATGATTTTCTTTGGAAAGGTGCAGTAACTAAAGAAAAACTCTTGTTATTAAAAGATTCGGGTTAGGGGGACTCAATAATAATTGTCTCTAGAAACTATGTAGCTATAAAAAAATCCAATTAAAAACAATTTAATCTTACCCTAATTGCTCTAAAATTTAAATTGCATGTGTCTTTTTAAGGCGATTATGAAAGTCCCCTTACGTATTTGCAATTAGCTCCTTGTCCTTTGAATGTGTTTTTGAAAATGATAGGCACTTAAATATGCAGTTACAATGTTGTGTAAGCGTTGTTTTTAGACTTACCAGACAATGAACTTAAACGACATTGACCAAGGAGATACAAATTATCAAGAATTGAACATAGTAAGTAATATCAATTAATCTCTTTTTCTTTCTATGACAGGCATTTCCGAAATTACTGCTCTGTACGTTTTCTCATAATTATCATAGTATTTCTTTAACACAGCATTATGCCTAATCTAAAAATATTATGGTCTTAATTAAATTTTAATTTATTTCAGTTACTCCATTGTGAAATGGAAAGGATGAATGAATAATATTTAGTAATAAAGATATGTAATTATTAAAACAATTGTATACGTAAAAATTGGGCAAAGCTTAATAACTAGGCATAAACACGGCGCTTATACAGGTATTGGGGAAAGTTTCAGTACATTTTCGAAGACTTATGAAACGATCTAGCTTTCAATTAAAAAATTTTTTGTAATGTGATATAGCACGGAAATGTATTGTCTATTTAAGTTTGCATTTCACTTGCTTTTTAGCGAGTTTACCTTCTTGTACGTGATACCAAATAAAAAAAAACTAATATGAAACTCATTTGTATTAGCTAACTGAATAACATCAATGTTTTCATTTACTCATTAGGGAAAATGGAAACCCAATCAGTGTATGTCACATAATGATGACAATGTAAGAACTTCGGACGGGTGGATTTGTAACTTTATTGACACGCATCTCATATGATATCCGAAGTTCACAATAATGGTTGGCATGAAAAACATGAATTTTGTTTGGAAAACGGGCCTCAGAACATTTTTTTCCATTTGACATAAATGGTGATTTTCTCTGTGAAGGTGCAGTAACTAAGGAAAAACTCTTGGTATTAGAAGATTCGGGTTAGGGGAATTCAATAATATTTGTTTCTAGAAACTATGTAGCAATAAGAAAAGCCAATTAGAAACAATTTAATCTTTCCCTAATTACCCTAAAATTTAAATTGCATGTGTCTTTTATTGAGGATTATGGAAGTCTCCTTGCATATTCGAAGTTAGCTCCGTGTTCTTTGAAAATGTTTTTGAAAATGCTAGGTATCTAAATATGAAGTTATAATGTTGTGTAAGCGTTGTTTTAAGACTTACCAGACTTTGAACTTAAACGAAATTGACCAAGAAGATACAAATTATCAAGAATTAAACATGGTGCAATAGGAGTATTAGAAAAAAGTAAAGGAAGTTAAAGATATGATGATGGTTATTCTCTTTTAAGTCCTTTGCCTTATCCGAGACTTTCAATGATCGGCATAATTAAGGATACTCATCTTCTGAGCAAAAAATCTGTAGGTACTATACATTTCTATGAATTTGAGATCCCTTAATGGAATCTCTGTTCTTTGCAGATTTGTTTTGATTATTTCAATTTTGCAGATATACCTTTTAAGCATTACGCTTTAAACTTACAGTGGTGCAGTGTATCATTTTACTGCTGCAGCTAGCTATGTATTATGTATAAGGAGTCAATTTGAGATAGAATCCTAACTGAAACCTTGGAAACAGTTACACTAGATCTACTATCATTATACATGCTGAGCTGACACATTTGCCGTTTGTGAATGGATTTTGTTATCGCAAAAAAATTCTTCATCGTCTAGATGCGAATTGCCGAAAGTGTCATATCAGATGGTATTCATGCCACAAGAATTTAGTTAAATGGCAAGCGTAATGTAGAGAAATAGTATGCTCGTTTGGCTATCAGATATTAGTGGGCGTTATGTGTGTATGAGGTGACTTTATGAAAAGTTTGCAATGGTTAGAAAGTTTGGATTATTCTAAATTGAAATGACTCAAGGAAACCGATTTTTTTTATAAATCGTTATTAGGTTGAGTGTTTCCTATTATCTGCTACTATAGAACTACAGAGCTATATTGCTACTATAGAACTTTCGTATTATTTTTTTCTACCTTGTAAACTTAAGTTTATATATATAACGAAGTGTTTAGTTTATATAAGACCAAGATTAAGACTTGTATATATAAAGATGTTGTGAGATTATTGTAAAGTAATAATATGCATTTTGTTTTGAGAAGCGAGTTATTTTTATAAATCTGATGAAGAATATAATGGATTTTCTTTCTCGTTTCATCGACCCCTAGTCCCATGACTTTGTATATACGTACCAGTATTCCTATCACACTCCGGGGCGGATACAGGATTTAAAAGAGGTATGTAACAAAGTGAAAAATTTGTTGCGCAGCGGAGCGACCCAAGAAGTTTGCAATATCAACTGGGGGTGTTAGGGATTGGTGAGAAGCCCCCCCAACACGCTTTTTAAAGGTTCTAGAAAAGCGCGACACTTTGACTTTGATACTTTTTTCAGAACTATTTCTTACTACAAGAACGCAGTGGAAGCAGGAAAGGGCAAAATAACAACAATGGTTTAGTTTGCCAAATAAGAATTGCAAAATAGATGCGTGAAATCCGGATTTTCACTAGACAAAATTCGAGCGAGAGTGAGTTGAATTCGTAAACAGTGTGTAAATGATCAATCATCAGGCTACATCCAACATAAAAATATTTCCTTTTCTAACACTCAAGAATAGGGTAGTAAAGGTAGCCTGAATAAAAATGATTTACTTAAAGAAAGGTTTTTCAAAACCATAAAGAAGCACTAGTTAGTTAAACCAACACGAAATACGAAATATATACATTTACACAGAGATAATGATTACATTCAGTTTTGTGTTGCAACTTTATACGTCCATTGACAAAATTCAATTTATATCACGTGAACTAAACTTTCACTCAAAATTTTCTGGAGCTGACAACAATGCTACCTAAACTATAATCGCTGATACTCTCATTGAGATAACTTCTTACAGAATAAGGTTTGTAAGTGATTTGTAACGACTAAATAAAGATTAACAGAATGATATAACAACATATTTTCTAACTAAATAACCTACAAAATAATAAGATAAAATAAGATAAACTATAAATAAACTAAAATAAACTATGGTATGGAATTACCATACACTCGACCGCAAATGACTTGATTGAATACCCCATTATTCCCTAAAACGCAAATCAGAAATGAGATTCAAAAAACAATTTGGAAGCTTATATAAGTGGGCGCTAATCAGACATTTTAAGAGGAAGAACTATGTAATTCTAATGAGAACTGAAACTCATTGTATGGTAACTCCATACCGTATAAGGAACCAGCCCTCACTTAAAAACAGTGAGATTTGATAATGTACATTATTTTTGTATTTTTTTGTATTTTTTGTTTTTTTGAGGGGGAGGGACGTAATCTTCCCGGTGTCGTCCCCCATTTTCTTTAAATACTTGGAAAGTCCTCCTGGACTTGCAACCAGGATGAGCTTTTCTGTATTGTAGGAAATCTTGTCGTGTCACTATAATAAAATGATAGAAAGTTAAGGATCAGTTAAGATAATAGCAAACCAAAAAGAATGGTTTATACGAAAAACTTCACAACTCACCACGCATACATTCTTGTGATTCTGAACAGAAACATAAAATCAAAATAATATTAAAAATTATGAATATCATCAAGTCCTTATAAAGAGCCAACATGTATTAGTGAAAATAAATGCTTCCTAACAGAATTTCCTTGGACTAAAGTTTATTCCAAAAGCTTGTGGACACTTTACTTTTTTAAACTTTTCTCAGCACCGATTTATGCTATATTCAAAAGTTATACACCGTTGGAAAGCTGAGAAAATGTGGGATATTCTATGCGAAAAAGTTTTTCAAAATTTTCATAAATTGAAGAAGAAAATCGAAGAAGAAAAAAAGGTCGTTTTTTTCTAAGGGTGGTACAAGCTTGATTTATACATAGTTGGAAAGAGGAATCCTTGGCGATTACGATTATGTAATTTTTTTTTCAAAAAATTATTTATTTCGAAAGATACAGGAGGGGAAAGTGACCCATGTAAATAAACCAAAAAAATGACTTTTTTGAAAAAAAACCGGGGGTATGAAAACAGTCATATAGTAGAAAGTGTCATTTAGTATTTAATCATCTTCTTTATATGTTGCGTCGTAAAACATTAGCATGAATCTTTTTTTGAAATTTCAATAAAGCAATTATATTGAAAAGAATTCACATTGTACAAAGCATTATAAATTTTACATTGCATTTCAAAAGAAGTGTAACAGATCTTCGTTAAATCCCAGAGGAAATTAAAAATTGTTACAAATTAATTAATAACAGTTACAAATCGTTTTGAATGTAAACAGAAAAAAAGTCTGTTTTCATACCCCCGGTTTTTTTCAAAAAAGTCATTTTTTTGGTTTGTTTACATGGGTCACTTTCCCCTCCTGTATCTTTCGAAATAAATAATTTTTTGAAAAAAAAATTACATAATCGTAATCGCCAAGGATTCCTCTTTCCAACTATGTATAAATCAAGCTTGTACCACCCTTAGAAAAAAACGACCTTTTTTTCTTCTTCAATTTTCTTCTTCAATTTATGAAAATTTTGAAAAACTTTTTCGCGTAGAATATTCCACATTTTCTCAGCTTTCCAACGGTGTATAACTTTTGAATATAGCATAAATCGGTACTGAGAAAAGTTTAAAAAAGTAAAGTGTCCACAAGCTTTTGGAATAAACTTTAGTAAGTAAGTAAACATTTATTTGTCTAAAACTCGACGGGAGACCACACTCATAGAATTAATCTAAACTGAGGAGGTGGCCCCCTACAAAATAATACAATTGAAATATTTTTACGAAAATAATTATGGTTATAATTAAAACGTTATTAAATTTTTCATAAAATCAACAAAAAAATATTAAAAATAAAAAAAAAAAAAATAAAAAAAAAACAAATAAAAAATAAAAAACAAATAAAGAAATCAACAAAAAGCAAATAAACAAAAAATTGATTTATGCATAAAACGATAAAAAGTAAAATTTGACAAAGTATTTGAGACGGCCTAATGTTAAGTTTGATATGTCATCAATGGCAAGATAGTTTTGAATAAGATTCCAGGCTAGAATTGATTGGTAACGAATTGAGTTATTACCAAAGGATACAGTTGACACTGTTAAATACCCTTGAGATTCATACGTTTACGAACTTGATTAGTTTATACAGCTAATCAATTGCTTAGTCCCTAGAGGGTTGGAGGCTGATAAAATGTTTTAATTTTTGTTTGCTAGGCACTCATCAGTGCAAGTTATGTGTAGTTATGTGTTATGTGTAAAAGATATACATAGAGAAATATTATAACTTACTGATGTTTCAAACTAAGAGGCTAGACGAAGTCTACCGTCGAAGACATAATTTATAGACACCTTTGGTAGATTTATAAGTCCAGATTTAGCGCGACTGAGATGACCTCGATTATGTTGGTTGGTTTGCTTCAAATCAAATGTAGCATTGAGAACAGAAGGTAGTTGACTGTTTAAAAGTTTGTAGATGAAAACTATATGCAAAGATTTAACAAAGTCAAAAAAGGGAGAATTTTAAAACGAAGAAACAAGGGGGAAGAAGGATCACAAAAATCAGCTATTGTTCAACTGTGCTGTTGATTTGAAGTTCACAAGAACACGACTCAACCTACTGAGTTCGATTGATCGTAGAGTAGCCGCAATTTTGGGTGAATCGCAGACATGCATTATTGATGAAATACATAAACATGCAGCCCTTCTTGTGAAGAAGTGCTTAGATTGTGTCGTATGTGAAGATTTAGAAACTTATTTTGAATTTAATATTCATAGTAGAAATACTCGCCAGGATTCTTCCATGTTATTTATTCCTAAAGTGAAACTCGAGCTCGCCAAATTTGGCTTTTTCTCTATGGGTGTAAAAATTTTCGACTCTTTGCCTATAGAGATACAGCGAACGGAGTCCTTCCCAGACGTTAGGAATAAGGTCATCTCTCATTTTAATTGCAAATAATTTTCATGTTTTTGATAGGTTTTTCTAATATTTACATATTTCTTTTTACTACTAATAGTTTTTATACCATTATCATTATTTCTCAAGCCCCACTTGATACGTGTTGAGCACCTTTTGAGCCTCTCAAGAGTGGTGTCTGACTTTATCTTTCACTTTTCTTTTGCTTGTTTGTTTCATTCGTTTATAGCTGTGTTTTTTCGTTAGTGATGTTTTAAAATTTTGGTGTCTCAATGACATATGACATATATTTAAGAATTTTCAGGTTTTTATTATCAGGACACCCAATAATAGCAGCAATTTATTACTGAAGTGTATATATACTGATTGTAAATATTCATAATAAATAAATAAATTAATAAATAAGAGAAAGTCATATTTCGAAGGGCTTGTTTTTGGAGAATTAATATACGGCGACTGTGGAGAGTCTCACGTTGACCCCAGACATGAGCAGCATAAGAAAGATGAGAATGGAATAAAGAATTGTAGAGGGATAAAAGAATTTTCTCCGAAGTGAAATGAGGCAACTTACTCAGTGCACCATTAGGCCGCTTAAGTTTACTGCAGACAAAACTGGTGTGATGTTTCCAGTTTAATTCATCATCAATGCAGACACCAAGATATTTTACAACCTTACTTTGAAATAATCTGTGACCGTTGATTTTAATTTTAATATCATAATTTATGATCTTGTGTTTTGGTTTAAAAATCGGTTTTGCCTCGATTAAGTGAGATTTTGTTAGCGTTTAGCCAGTATGTTAGAAGTTTCAGATCGACTTTTGCTTTCTTGGTCAAAGATTTTATAGAGAAATCGTTATTAAATAACATGGTGTCATTAGCAAAAAGATTTACATCGGCATGAGGAATGGCAGACGGGAGGTCGTTAATATACAGCAAAAACAAAAGGGGTCCAAGTACAGAGCCTTAAGGAACACCGTGGAGGATGCATTTAAGTGTAGATTTAAAGTCAGACATTGAAACAGATTGCATGTGGTTAAAAAGAAAAGAACGAAACCAGTCAAGAGATATACCCCGGATACCATGAAAGTCAAGTTTAGAGAGCAAGATGTCATGATCCACTGTATCAAAGACCCTTTGAAGATCGATAAAAACTGCACAACCAAATTTCCCACTGTCAATTGCCTTAGAGATTTTTTCAACACAGTGAGAAAGGGCTAATTCAGTTAAGTGTTTAGAACGAAACCCAAATTGAGAAGGATGGAGTATATTTGAAGATTCAAAAATTTAGTCAGGCGTTTATGCATAAGTTTTTGAAAGATTTTGTCGATGTTAGACAAAAGAGAAATAGGACGATAGTTTTCAACTTCAAGAGGAGAACCTTTGTTTTTAAAAACGGAGATGACGTTCGCTTCTTTAAGTTTAGAAGGAAAGACTCCAGTAGAAAAAGAAAGATTTATGATGTCAGAAAGGATATTCGAAAGACTATCTATCACAGGTGAGATAATAGGAGGAGGCAAATTATTAGGCCCAAATGCCTTGTGAGAATTAAGAGAACGAAGAATTTCAGAGATTTCGACTGAACAAGTTGGAGAAGTGAAGAAAGATTTTGGGTTTTTGTTTTTAAGCCACTCAGAAAAATGATGCCTAGTGAAAGGAATTTTCGATCGAACTTTGGAAGCAACAGTAGAATAGAAGTCATTGAAAGCATTGGAAACAGTGGAAGGGTCAGAAGTAATGGAATTTTTTATCTTTAGAGAGATAATAGAGTCAGATTTGGAAGATGTAGAAGAAATTATTTCACGGACCCCCACTCATAGTTTCCGAAGATTCCCAGAGTTGGCTTGGAAAAAGCGAGCATAGTGAAGTTTTTTACTAAGACGTAGAAGGGAAACAATGTGGTTTCGGTAAAAAGTGTACCTTGAGCAAAGAAAAGATTTGGTATCGGAAGATGAAGTCAAAAGATATTCACGAAAAAGATTAGCTCTAATCCTCATTGAAGAAAGAAGACCTCTGGTTATCCAAGGTTTTTGAAAGAGATTAGATTCATGGCGAGTGATTTTCACCAGAGGAACGTATTCTTCAAATAACGATGTCGTGTGATCCAAAAAAGAGTTAAAAGAACGATTTACATCACCTGCCTCAATACTCAGTATTTCATTCCAATTCAGACGCTCAAATTGACTTTTAAATTGTTCACGATTGAACTTTGACCAGTCTCGACGGCATTCCAGAGGTTTCGATTTTAAAGTTTTGGCTTTGGTATCAAAGAAAAGAAATTGAAGCAGATGATCAGAAATAGCAACAGTGAGATTACCAGACACGAGAGTAGAGTCAGTTGGAAAAATGAAGATATTGTCAATGAGAGTGCCGGAGGTATTAGTAATTCTAGTTGGAAGTGTTATTGATGGTAGCATTTGATAGCCACCAAGTAGGTCAAGAAAGTTAGCATGAGAGATTTCAGATTCAGAAGTCAGAAGATCGATATTGAAATAGGGTTAGTGTCTAGCCTTCCTTGTCTACAGATTTTAAAAGAGGAGAAAGAAAGTGGTTACTGAAACAATCAACATCCATTTTTGAATGTTTGTAGATACAGCCGACAATGATATTCTTCCAGTTTTTAAAGATGATTTCAGCAAAAACAGATTCAAGATTACCATCACCGGAACAGACTAATTTAGAGAGATCCTTACGAGGATTAGAAGTTAAAGATTTAGATATGTAGAGAGCAGTTCCACCTATAGAAGAGGCAGCAGGAGTTTGGAAAAAGTTATAACCTTTGATAGAGTTATTGAAAGAAGGAGTTTCAGTTAGAATTCTGGTTTCACTTATACCAATCATGTCAAAGTTATGGTTAAGACGTGAAAACAGAGAGGTAAGTTCACCAAAATGTAGTTCTAGAGAAGCAATGTTGAGATGAAAGAAAGACAAAGATTCAGATTTAGCAGGGATGGAAACAAAATCTTCAGGGCTGTAATACTTACAATTGATTTTGGCAGTATTATCAACATAATCAACATAATCGTCATTGTCATTATTGTCAAAGTCAAACTTACAAAATTTATCGGAAATAGAATTCAAATGATTAAAATATGATTTTAAATAACTCAAGTCGTTACCAGGCTTTTCATCAGAAATTTCACCAAAAGGTAAAGCTTCTTTACTACAGATCTTGCATAGCCAAACGTCAGAAACAAACTTTGATGCCATGCCATTGCATCTAGCATGTGACCATCTCCGACAAACAAAACATAAATGTGATTTGTTAGATTTAATAGATTTATCGCAAATAAAACAAACTTTGTTTTCTGTGGTCATTCGCTTAACAATGCGCTTAGAGCCAGAAATAGTTTTCAGAAGACAATATTAAGCGTGAAAGCATAAAATATAAAATGTACAAACACAAGATCGCACGATAAAATTTATTGTAAAGAATTCCATAACTCCTCATCAGCGAAAAGGTCCATTAGATCATTGATATGCCTGATTTTAAGAGCATCATCGTCTTCGTCCAAAAGAACATTAATAGTTCCATTGTAACACCAAAATTTACTGATCAATTTCTTTTGTTTGAAAGCTTTAGACTTTCCTCAGAGAAATTTGGAATAATTAGAGAGACCGTTATTGATGTAGATCGTTTCCCTGAGACCTGCTTATTCAAACACATCACGATTTTTAAAGCGTTTGCTTGAACGTATAAGTGATTGTGATGTCTTTCTATTTACAAATCGAGCAATCACTTTTCTTGGGCCACGATGGTTTGTACCTTTCTTCAAGCGGTGAACGGCTTGGATGTCACTTGGTTTGATTTCAACTCCAATTTCTGATCCAATATCAATAACGGAATTCTGGAGGTCGGTGACTTCTTCAGGTATGCCTGATATTTCAACGTTATTTCTGCGGGTGTACTGTTGAATGTTTATGACGTCTCGTTCGAGGGAGACGCATTCTTCACGAATTACCATATCTGAGAGTTTCTGTTTAATTTTTTCAACATCACTTTTTAACGAATTTATAACTGCATCTTTCTCATCAAGATTTTTCTTCAAATTACCAATTTCATAACGCAATTCCCGATTTTGATTTTCAACACGAATAAATAAATCTTCTTTCATATGACCAATTTTTGTAAGAAGTTCAGATCGATACAACCTAATTTGTGTGTACAACATTTCCATAGTGACAGTGTCTGGGAAATCATCAAACTCGTTGTCTTCTTTTAAAGATGTTTTGGTTACATCACCAGAAATTGAACAAACCGTAGCAAGCGATTGAGACAAGGACAAAGCCTCAACACAATCAACAGCCCCAACGAGAGAAACATCAGCGACATCTACTGGTGGTGCATGAACAGCTGAATCTTCAGTCAAATTAATAGTAGACGAGTTATCATCATCATTGGCTTTTGTAACTGGAGCAGAAGCCGTACTTCTTGTATTATAAACCATTTTGTAACACGAAGCAAATGACTAATTGTACTAATTGTAGGGATTGTTCACAAATGACGTCAACCATTTTTTCAAGATTTTTGACCACCCCCCCCCCCCCCCCCCCCCCCCCCCCCCCCCCCCACCCACCCCCCCAACCCTTAATTCGGTGTAAACATTTTCATGACAAACGTTTGCTTAATTAGAAAAATCAAGGGTTTGAAAATTGTGAAGGTTAACGTCAACAGTAGTGTCACCCCTCACCCCCTCCCCCGTCAACCAGCGTCAAGTTCAGCATACCCCCCTCCCCCCTAACAGTTGACATCATTTGTGAACAATTCCTTATGCTTTAAATTGTTAGTTGTGTGTCAATATTGGTTTGTCCTCTTTGTCCGTGGATTTCTAGTCGTTATTCGTTTCTTTGTTCTATTATTATCCTTTTTTTTTACAGTTATCATACTTCATTTCTCTCTTGGGCATTTAGTATTCTTCGTTTCTTTTTTATCTCTGGCTATATATATATGTATAGCGTATGTGTATGTGTGAGTGTTGTGATATTATCTGTTCTGTCAGTGTTTGGTGGTAGCCGTGAGGTGATTTTAAACAGTGATTTAGTAAGTATATTTTATGTGAATTTATGTATGAATATCAAGTATAAGGTTGGCTGTGTGGCACATTTCTCTTTGGCAGTGTATTATCTATTTCAGTGCTTGTTTGTGTTTATTTATTTATGTTTGTGTCTAATTTAGTCTTTGTATACTTTCTTAGCCTGTGTTACCTTCGTATGTATACCTTCGTTGTTCTTTCGTTAAAACAACAACATTTAATGAAAACCGTTATTAACGAACTAATTTTTTGGAATTCGTCAGCCAATCAAAACAGCTCATTTTAAGTGTTTTGCTTTCTTAGCCAATGAAAACGATCAGCAGCGGGGTTTCCCCATATAATAATCGTAAAAAGTGTGTCTCGCCTCTACGTGGTTTTACGCGGAGATAAGAAGACGATGACCGTCAACCAAAAAAACGAAATATATCACTCACCTAAATAAAAGTTGAATGCACGATTGCGAATTAGTATAATAAGATATTTTGCAATTTTTACATCTGGAGAATGCTTTTTTCGAAATCTATCCAAATATATAATTTTTATTCTGAAAATGTTTTTTCTACAGTGTGTATCAAAATGTCTTTACCACCAACTTCCAAGGCGTATTTTTCATTACCAACATATTCGCGCAAAAAAATATTAGGATAATCATAATTTGTGATTTGCGAAAATAATTATGACTAGCCGCCAAGGCGGCGTCGCTCGCCGCCCATGTTCAGCCTGCGTTGAGTTAGCCAAAAAATTAATGCATTGGCAATCGCAACTTCTGGTGTGCAGTCAGTTTCGCATCTTAACGTTTTTTCAGGGTGTCCCAGTCGGGCAACCGGTGTTCCAAGTTTTTGTAATTTTGAAGCCCGAATAAAAATACCTGCCCCAAATTATTGCACTTAAAACCAGCGATGAGGGACGTATAATGGGAGAACTGAGGTTCAATTCCTGGACTGTTTTAACTTCCTTTGCTGCTGGCTTTATTGCTTAATAAAGCTTGTTCGCATATGAAGACAAATTCGTTCCTTCTGTTTCAAGTCTTGCATGTTCTAAACGTAGCCGTTCATTTTCGCGGTTGCATTTAAAATGTCAGCAAACTTTCTTACTTTACACAATGCATTCCGAACGTGAACTTCGCGTGGTTTTTACGATTTTAAACCAATCAAATACCAGTTCAAACAATGGTTCCAAAAAAACTACATTTCATGATGTGCTATTTATTTACTTTTTAAAACCAATCGTTTATCAGTGCAACAATACACTTAAAGAGGCATTGGGCGGCTTAAAACAATAGAGTTTGAGTTACTCTTGATTACTCAAATACTTATTACTTATTAAAAAACAGACTTATCGAGGAGAAGAAAATAAACTTCGAGCAAGAGGATGGAAAATTTTCGTTGATGATAGAATTATTTTTTCAAGGTCTTGTTTTAGAGTTGTTGATTGCTATTAGAGACAAAACATTAATATGAAACATTACTGATCTCTTCTCGGAACATCTATGTACTAATATATCAATGGGAATATCTGTCATTATAAAGATATACGTGGATATATCTACCACACTCTTGTTTCGACATTCAAGTAATGGATTTTTCGAAGCAAAATTTTGACTTTTTGTTGCAATTTTTATCTTCATTTTTGTAATGTCTGTTATTTTTCACGATTGTAACGTAAGTGGAGATCGTGTTTAAAATCGTCGTGGTGCCGCGGAGTTTTGTTGTTTTAGGCCGACGCTCCATATGCATTGCCATCACAGCTTAAGTGACAACATCATTTATTTTCCAGACCTAACTTTTAATCAAAGAAACTTAAAATTCTATAGATATACTTCTAATTTTCCGATGTTCTTTTATGTCAAATATGTTTTCTTAATGACAATAGTCGTTAATATACTCAATGTTTCTTACGATAAAGAGAAAATAGCAAAGTAACTATCGTCTTCGAAATATTGTTGATGCAGAACTTCCTTCACCACATGTGTGCGTGGGTGCATAGTCATTTGACTTTGACTATGGTGGGTGCTATCATTATGTACATCACCTTGCAGTCCGTTGGTCTGAGTGAGTAATGTA
The DNA here is from genome assembly GCA_027922465.2 of Turritopsis dohrnii. Classification (NCBI taxonomy): domain Eukaryota; kingdom Metazoa; phylum Cnidaria; class Hydrozoa; order Anthoathecata; family Oceaniidae; genus Turritopsis; species Turritopsis dohrnii. Next base: position 112,619 of record BQMF02000524.1, read on the forward strand.
ATCGTGTGCTAGATAGTACCTTATTTTTCTTATTTTTGTGTAATTTAAAACATTGGTCTGTGGCAGATTTTTCGTTGCTGTTGTTTTCATCCATATTTTACTGTTCTTCCTTCCTCCAAGAACAAAAAAATATATATAGAAGAAGAAAAGAAACATAAGTGTGCGGCTTTGACCGCACCACAATAATAGATAGCTTGTGCAGCTTTGTCGCACCAAAGTATTATAAACGTACTTAAATAGTACCTGTGCTTTTGCACCTTAATAGCTTGTGCAGTTTTGCATGCACCAAATTAACTTACACTCTAAAGTATATTTTGTGCAGTGTCTTGCACACCAAATAGCTTGTACAACTTTGTTGTACCAAAATTATATATATGCCTTCTTAGTTAACATATTTTCCTGTGCTGTGTTGCGAGACTTGGTTATTGGAATTCATTTGACATAGATTTAATTGTGTAAATGAAGGTGACCTCCTTTACAAGTCATTGAATAAAGATATACATACATTTACTTTAAAGGAAGAAAGTGTTTGCAGAAGAAAGCTTTGCGGATTGGCTGAACCGCAAAATTTTTGCATTTTGCGGGAAAAATCTTTTGCGGTTCGTGGAAATGAATCCTTTTTGCGGGAATGAACTTTCGCGGTTCCTCAGTTTACATTTTTTTTTGCAAGAAAAAAATTTTGCGCTTGTTAAACGAGAGTACCTTAGAAGGGAAAATTTCGTCAGGGAAGTTGTTTCTTTATAGACATGAATGCATCGAGAGGAAATGATTGCATTAAAAGAGTAGATTAACACCATTTTCTAGTTGTTCTTTTGATAGTTACTACAGTTAGTAAACAAACTCACTGACATTCGAATTTGTGTTCTATTGTAATTTTTATATCTCTCAGATTCGCTCTCCTCCATTACTATTCATTTTTGTCAGTGTCATTCATACTAGACAAAGAAAAATTCATAGGTTGGAGAATTTAAGACAGAAAAACTTCACTAGGCAAACATAGTTTAATTTTTCGTCGGAGAAAATATTTCACAACTTTTAGCTTGAACAGCAAAATTAAAATGCCATGAAATTCAATTTTGCCGAAAAAAGCCCTCGAAATTCTCACGAAATAAAGTAGATCAAATCACTTATTGAAATTGGAGTCAATGAACTTCTACAAACAGGCTTTTAGGTAGGAGGAATTTGTCTTGTAATAATTAACGAAAATTGGGATTATTTTGAAAATTTTGCGGGAAAAAACTTTTGCGGTTTACCAATATTACAATATTTTGTGGGAATAAACTTTTGCGATTCGAACCAAAACCGCAAAAACTGCAAAACTTTCTTCCGCAAACACTTTTTTCCTTTAGAATTTATTTTCCAGACCTTAAGTGCCAATCCTACAGATTAAAAAAAAATTTTTTTTCTTATCACAAGGAGAAATATTGTTTGTGCATTACTTTCATTCACCGGATCACTTTGTTTTGTATCACGTATACTTTTGGTCTGAGTGATTACTTTATTGTGTGCTGAATAGTAGTTGATTTCTCTTTCTGTTCAAATTAGAGCAGTGATCCCTTTCTAGCTGTTGCTGTTTTATGTATATTTTTGAGTTCTTCCTTTCTCGAAGAAATAAAACATAGAAGAAAAGAAACACGTGCAGCTTTGACCGCACAACAATAATAGCTTGTGCAACTTTGTTGCAACAAAGTATTGTACACATACTTAAATACAGGGTGTGTCTGGAAAATCAGGAAAAAAACTATGTTTGACAGGAAGATTCTGGAAAGTCAGGGAATGTCAGGGGGAAAAAGTTTCTTTACCATTTAGGTCAGGGAAAGTCAGGGAACACTTTCATAAGACTGTAACAGTGTCTATTACTGACTTTGTTCGATGATAATTTTGCTTACCCAATCATCTATCAATATTTTTTTTCTTTGTTTCAGAGTTAACTAACATGTTTTATGAAATGTTTTATCCCTTCTCTAGCCTGTAAATTGATACTTCTGAATGTGTAATCTTGACTCTGTGGCAGTTTTAGTAGGCAATAAAGTCAGGGAAAACAGGGTGTTTTAAGAGAAAAGTCAGGGAAAATGATACCTTTTTTACTCCTTAAAGTCAGGAAAGGTCAGGGAAAATATTTTGGGAAAAGTGCGCTACGAACCCTGCAAATAATACCTGTGTTTTATGCACCTTAATAACTTGTACAACTTTGCACCAAATTAACTTACAGTGTGCTGCACCAAATAGCATTGAACAGCTTTGTTGTACACCAAAGTACTATGTATATATAATATATACTATTCATATAGATTCTTATCTCTTTTCTGAAAGTGCTTGACAGTCGGTTTTTTCAGTTAGCTGATGAATCCGTGAAGGAAGAAACTTAAAGTTCTAACAAAAATAGTTTTCTTCTTTTCATCCGTTTATAAGTATATACTTATATAGGCATATTATCCTGTGCTTTCTTCAGAGACTTGCTTATGTCATTTAAATTGAAAAAACTTGTTCAAAGTTCTTTTAACCATCCATCCAAAAACTGGTAACCGATACGTACTTGTAATCAGTTATGCTAGCTTATCAGTAGGTCATTGTTATTTATTTGGTTGTATTGTGAATGAAAGGTGACCGCCTTTTGAACAAGGGCACATATTTTATAGTCTCTGATTTGCCAGATAATGTTTCCATACTAGATCAAAATAAAATTGATTTATCTTGAATATGATTATAGCTTCCTAGATAAGTTAGTATCTCCGGCTTTGCTGATGTTTTCATAGATAGAGCTCAAAAAGTTGATTAACAAGTCTTTTTACAGTTTTTGAAAATTTCCTCTCCTTTTGCTGATATTTCAATTTAAAAATATCAAATTATGCAATGCATAATTGTGATCTAATAGGAGAGTGTGCTTTTGATGTGTGTAACTTTTGAACTACTAAATATTCTTAGTTCATACTTCATCATATCATTTCACTTAGAATTCTTGATCCATTTACTAATGTACAAAGATGTAATATTCATTAAAAGCGATGAGAAATTTTAACTACTCACTTATTACATCATAATTATGTAATGCATAAATCAAATCTAAGATGTTGAAATTGAGATATCTCGAAAACCGAATTATAAAAAACTGTAAAGAGACTTGTTAATCAATTTTTAGAGCTTTATTGTGTCCCAAAAAATAACTTTTCATCACAGGATCACTTTAATGCTAGCTATAAAATGGTAACATAATTCTTTTACATCAAAAGTGTTTATGTTCCTATGTTTCCCAAACAAAATTCTATAAAATAGTATATATTTAATTTGTACAGTAGAATAGTCTAGAATATAATAGAATAGTTATATGTAAGTTATAATGTGAAATTAAGGAAACTTCTATCTTTTATAGAACTGTACTTTTGAAAGTACACATCCAGAAGTTATAAATGTTGATCTTAACTATTTAAAAATGTGTATCTTATTACATCATAATTATGCATTGCATGTTGATGATTTTTAAATATAAATATCTCCCTAAGGAAACAGAAGTTCCAAAAACTGCAAAAGGACTTCATAAGCAACTTAGTTCTACCATCACAAAAGTTTGGACGCAAGAATCCCTTTAATCACACTCATTTTAGTTATCACTCAGAAATTGCTAATTTGACCTTTCTGCAGAAAAATTTTGCTTCACAGTCAAACATTTTTCCATTTTGACCTTCAGGCCTTCAGTCCTGATAGTGCCTTCTTGTTTTTGCCAATACATGTGCATTGCAAGGATATTCGATTGATTAACAATAGTTTCGTACAAAAAGGAAGATTACGAATTCCCTGACTGATGGCTAAAATACAAATTACGCATACATTGAATTAAGATTTACAATCGTGTTTGTGCCATGAGGCTCTTGTTATTATTCAAAATGTAAAAGAAAATCCATTTGCTTTCTGACAATCACAGAAAAACATTTCCTAGGGAATAAGATTTTTTCATTAATGACTTCAAGTGCACGCTCTACAGCTTTTGTGTCTACGTATTTGTACACCGTAGCTGGAAAAACCTGTTTTGATTTTGTAAAAGAAGGATCCATTTCAACATGGGCCTTGTATAAGGCAAGGCATTGTCAAGGGAGAAAAGGAAATAAGACTGTTTAGGGAAACAATTTGTTTTTAAATTTGTTTTTCTCTTATTAATTTTCATTAATTTATTTTTTAGCTGTTTCCAAAATTTTAATAACAATACAAATCTTGATTTTGTCAGAATGACATGTCCATAATTTCTGCCTGGAGTCGCTTCTGTGGCTGATCAATTTTTCTTGTTTGTTATTACAGTACATCTGTATTATCATTGAAAATAACTTGTGTGTTTTTCTATTAAACGTTTGAAATAGTATTTGACTTTTTTTGTCATTTTGGGCATTTGATTACTTACTGGATATGAAAGAATGATCATATCCTTATGATGACTCCAAGCATGGTTTAGTTTATATACATCTGTCTTTTCGATTCATTCAAACTATATATGATTTCCAATATGGTCATGGCTGGTTTCATTGTGTGGATCATGAAGAAAGAAGAACACTGATTCAATCTAAGATAAAACATTATTTGGCAAATTGAACTGTTGTTGTTATCTTTCTCTTCCAGTCTCCACACTGCTGCATTCTTATAGGAAGGAACAGATTTTTAAAAAAAGTATATAAAATCGAAGTGTAAACCTTGTGTAAAATATTATTTCTGTCTTCACATTGAATCATATGTCACAAGATACATGTGTAGGTGTATTTCTATTATTTAAAGCCATGTGCTGCTATTGTTTTTTTATTATTTTTTCACGTCACCAGTTCTATAAACAATGTTTAAAATTATTTCGAACTTCGCGCCATCTTTGTTTTGATTTTGATTGTTTTGATCACTTGAGAATAATATTTACATTTTAAGCCGGCCAATGCCTCTTTAAAACGTACAGAGAAAAGAACTTCAACTTATTATTAGCTTTTGTTTTAAAAAAGTTACGCGCTCTAGCATGGGTGCTATCAAAAGTGGGGGCGAAATGGTTTCTCTTCTTAAAAAGATCACACGGGAGGAGAAAAAAGTGCACGTGCTAAATGAATGAAGTGAATAAAAAACATGTTCGATCAGAAGCGCATAACAATTAAAAGAAACTGGCCGCCAAGGCCGCTCTGTATCACTGTATCAATAAACGTCAAATTTCCTTATAAACGGCTCGTACAACTTGTGTTCAACCAGAAGCAGATTCGAAGCCACAACCTCTGGTAAAACCAATCTTCTATCAGTGTAACAATACACTCAAAACGTAGAGAGAGAAAACTTCAACTTTTTATTAGCTTTTGTTTTAAAAAAGTTACGCGCTCTAACATGGGTGCTATCAAACGTAAGGGGGAAATGGTTTCTCTTCTTAAAAAGATCACACGGGAGGAGAGAAAAAAAGGGTCTATTCTATAACTACAGACGAGTTTGTAGACGAGTCACAGACGAGTGTAGACGACTACAGACGAGTCACAGACGAGTGTAGACGACTACAGACGAGTCACAGACGAGCCACAGACGAGTCACAGACGAGTCACAGACGAGTGTAGACGAGTCACAGACGAGTGTAGACGAGTCAAAAATGATTGTAGACGAGTAGCAAATAGGTTTAAACAAGTTAAGAATGACTTTGAGGTTTGATTTACCAAATAATTTTGTTGCAAATTATATAAAGCAGAGGAAATAATTTTTTGGGTTGTAAAGTACATAAAGGAAAGACAACTATGGACTTGGGTAATAATGAAAACGATTGCTTTGTACTATGTAACACAACTTCTATTATGAGAATAAACACAACTTTTCAAGAAAAAGAAAAATTAAAACTTCATTGCTCTTCAAACATTCAACATGTCTATGAAATTATTGCACACTGGAACAACCTAAGAACAAGCTAGAACAAACTAAGAACAGTCAAGAGCAAAAAAAAAAGAACGTTAACTAGCATGAAAGAAGAGTTTGGTACAATTAGTTCTGAAATGCTTGCTGCGTAGAACCCAGGTTTATCCATCCCATCCTGAAACACTTCCTTGCATAGATAGCTAGCTCTCCTTCTTTAAATAAAGAACAGTAAACAAAATGACGCCAGCAGAAGCGTATTAAGATTAAACAGGATTGCAGCAGGAATCCCTACATTTTTTGGTGGTGGAAAAGCTCACTATACTCCTAAGCGTGGCGTTATAGTATATATTACAAAAAATGATTATAAACAAAACAAACGGCCAAAATCCAAAATATTATCACTCTCATTTTTGACGCTTTAACGCTAGTTTGGTCTTCCTGATTGAGGTACATAAATCGTCAACACAGACGAAATGCAAGTTCAAAAAAAACAAACAAACAAACAACAAAGAAACAAAAAAAAAAACTGTTTCTTCACAAAAAAAAAAGATGTTTCAAGACAGTTCACTACCATTCGTAACGTACCATTATTTTATCGTTTATTTTGTTTGCAAGCTACACTTCTTTCACAAATCGTGTTACACCTTACAACATTTTGTTAACACATTCGAAAGTGAAAGATCAGCTAGCTCTCCTTCGCTTTTGAAGAGACAGAGAGTATGGCGACATGAACCAAAAACGGTTTGTCGGTTAAAATCATTTCATTGGTAGGAAAATTTACGAGTAAATATAAAACAAGAGGCCCTAAGGCCTTAAGGTCAGCGCCAAAGAAAACTAAGATTTAACATAAAAACTTCGAATATTCCTTCAATTAGATTATTAAATTACGAAGACTTATTGTTCAAGAATTAATGCTAAGAATGAAAGTTTCTGATTTTGAACCGAAAAATATTGCCTTTTGTATATAGTTATTTCAGCGACAAAACTCGAGCATTTCTATTTGACGTACATTTATCCCAAAGTCCTTTTTACGCGCTCAAACAAGAGCTTTTAAACGAAAATGTTGATTTAGGTTTTATTTCTTTATTTTTGATTTGATTGGTAAAATAAAGTGTTTTAGTAAGCAAAATCGCAGAAAAAATTGTGATTCCTCTTAATATATATACAATATTTACACTAAGATTTAAAAAAAGTAGACCTAGAGAACTGATTTGATTTTAGATATAATTCAAGCTTTGTCACAACACAACGTGGCGTCTATTTTTCTTTTATCTGTAATTTAATTCCGTCATGATCTGAATAGTAAACAAAATGCATAGAAATCTTGGTGTCAGTATGTTGAGCAAGATCTTTGTGGATGTACACATGATCAATTAATGTCCCAGAAATATGAGTAGCAGTTTCATTTGTTAATACATAATTCTCATTTAAATAATTATGCAACATGGTGTTATTTGATTGCAGGGCATTAATGTTGAAATCTCCCAAAATTATATGGACCAAGTCAACTTGGCTACTCAAATGTTGGATCAGATATAAAAAATTTGCTAGACTTAGGTTGTTTTTTCTATATAAAAGTATGATGTTCAGATGGTCAGAGAAAGTATCAGGTTTACACAATGTATAAAGAGAAGCTCCTGGAATGGAAATATTATTGATCAGTGTGACATCATCATTATATGCTAATGCAATGTTTGAAAACTTGTCATTACTAGTGTTGTTGAATTCCAATGAAAAAGGAGTCAAAATACTTGATATTTGTGTGGTGTCCATGTTGGATGTCAATTGAGTTTCAGTAAAACAAAGTACATCACTTTCCATAAGCACATTATCATGCTTAACATCGATCGCATGTTTCGAAAGAGAACGAACATTAAGTAATGAAATTGACAGGACTTCTTCTGAACTTTCTGAATTTATATAATCTAGAGATAGATTTTCTCTCATAAATCCATACTCAGCAGTTGCTCTTGGATCGGTGGTAACATGTTTCTTATCAATGTCTCCTAAGATATACAATCCAGCTAAAGACGTTACACGACTTAAAGCAACATAAACTTGACCAGAATTAAATCGCTTTTGTCGAAGCATATCAAGACTGAATACTATTTTGGGGAATGTTTTGCCTTGAACTTTATGTACTGTACAAGCCCATGAAAGAACTAATGGAAATTGAAGCCTTTTTATTACTGGCGATGATAAACTATTCTTCCTTATTTTTATTTCCTTTTCAACTCTGTTGATTGGGACTAAGCTGTGAGCTCTTCCAAAAGGATCACTATTAATGACTTTTACCCCTATATCTTCATCATCCATTTTCAGATATATAGTAACTATGTTACCTCTTTGATCAAACTTCAGATGTTCAACTCTTCCTATTTGACCATTACACAGTTTATCTTCGACGTCAAGATTTGATGTCAACATCACCTTTGCTTTTATCTTTAATGAAAGTTTTTGAGCTAATCCACCAGTATCCATTTGACTTCGCTGATACACCTTTTCAAAAACACTTGCTGCAATATTCTCAGGCAACTTATCGATGGCTTCAATTTCGTACTCAAAACCTGGTAGTTCTCGTAATTTTCTCTGGTTATGTTCATTAACTAAAGCATTCTCAGCCCAAATATGAATAGCATCATTTGGATAGTTTGGGTCATCTATTTCAATTTTTCTTGATTGTAGTATTTCTCTATCTCTGTCTGTCAGTAGTCCTAACCTAATATTGTTTAAAAGATCGATGAATGTTTGATCACCTCGTTGTCTCATGACTTCAGTAAGTTCAGCAATTTTGAAATATCGCCAACAGTGAAAGATATTCAACATATGATCATTAAATTCCGCAAAAACAGGTTTTTGTTGAATTGGTGGCAATTGATAAAAGTCACCACAAGCAATTATAGATATTCCTGCAAAGGGAAGATCTTCAGTGCAACCAAATATCTCACATAATCTTTGATGAATATGCAAAAGTAGCTTGTTTGAGACCATGGAAATTTCATCGATAATTATAACTTTAAGTTCACTATACTTTTGTCTAAGCGAACTTCTTTTTTTGTCGCTTAATTTTGAAACACATTTACCACTCGTTCGATCTGGCAATATTCCTAACGCTGAATGGATAGTTGAACCATCAATATTCACAGCTGCAACTCCAGTTGGTGCTAACATTAACATTCTCTCTTTGCTGTGTTCACCTGAACCATAAGACAGAGCTTTATGTAAGTACATCTTGATAGTTGTTAGTAGATGTGATTTTCCGCATCCAGCACTCCCAGTAATGAAAATTTGAAAAGGTTCTTGTTTTGGTATTTCCTTGCTTTGCAAAGATTTCATTGCAGTTCTCACCCATTTATTAATGTAGTTAAATATCTCTCTTTGTTTTTTGTTTAAAGAACGGATTTTTTCATTCATTTCATCATCAGAAATTGTAATTGGTGTACAAGCCGGCGCTCCACAAATATTTTCTTCAGGAAAATCATCAACTTCCTCATCTTCGTTTCCATTTTGCTCTAGTTCATCTCTTACAGAATCGTTTTCTTGTTCTCCAGCTGCATCTAAACCATTAGCATTATTTGCATTGAAATGAACAAATGCATTGTCAACTATTTCACCGTAAGGTTCACAAATCTGTTTGTTAGTGTTGATGACGTCTAGAACTTCTGGATCTAATATTTTTTCTGTATATGTTCCGGATGTAGTAGCCTTTAATTCAGTTTCATTTCGGAAAGGGTAAAACATGAACAACATATGATGAGCATAGGCCTCTGGCTTCGTTATTTTGTTAGGTACATGGTATCTTAATACACATTTGGTTTTACGCAATTTAACGCGTTCTTTTGATGACATAAGTGGGACAGTAGTCGGTAGGCGGGTGTCTTTTTCATCGAGCAACAGATCTTCAAGAACTTCTGGTTGGCAATCATTTTCGTCTTCATCAGTGACTCTTACATCCAATACATAGCTGGAGAGAAATTTGGCAAAACATAGATCATCCATCAAGGCGTATTTTCCTTTCTTAAAAGATAAGTTTGGTCTGTCCATGTAACGGTCCAACATATTTCTTTTGAAAATATTAGTCTCGTTATCAGGCATATTTGCTATTTCTTCTTCGCTCCGGCAAACTCGATAACGGTTTTCAGGAAGATTACTATTTGCAAAGGTTACTGCTGGACATGTTTTACGTAACCAAATTTCTGGCAAAACAATTGAAACTGCTTCTTGGATTGACATTTCTCTGTGAGTTCTGTAAGCCTTGGATACTGATTTCATTTTTTCATAAGCAGTTTGTCCTGTTTCATGTGCTTCTTTAGCTGCTTGTTTCATTGCTTCTGTAGATTCATCCTCTGATTTGGACAGATATGCGCACATGTACGCTACAGCTTTGTAATAATCTAAAACAGGTTGTATGTCAATGTTTGCTTCCCATGCAACTAAACCATCTTCGAAATAATTATTTATGAAACAGGAACCAGGAGATCGTTTAAAATGGATCTGATAACTGCTATCAGGTGACATTTCCAGTGAACGATAATAACTTGCTTCTTCAATATCTAATTCCTGTAATATCTTTTCAATGGATTTAGGTGGGTCGTAGCTCTCTTTTGTAGGGTGATACATGTTGCGATATTTAGGATTTAATTTTTCATTGACATATTTTTGAACTTTATCTAATACTTCTTTTCGTGCTTGAAGCATTCTAATTTTCGCTTCCACAGGGACTTCGTCAGAAATTGGTTTAGCTAAACGCGTTCTGTTTGTGAAAAATTTACCAAACGAATATCTACATTCAATATTTTTATACTTCCGGCAAGATCTGGAGTGACTATGTGTTTGATATGTTTTTACCAAGCGAAACAACTCATCATTGCTTTGCTGTTCAGGTAGTTCACATTTAATAACATTATCTACAAACTCAACATATTCGTCTTTATTTTGTTCACTCAAAATAGGTGCATTTTCGACCCATAATAAACAATGAACATGGGGACTACCTCGCACTTGGAATTCAACCCGAATAGCATAATGAATAACTTTTCCAAAAGATCCGTTCAGAACTATATGTTTGAAAAAATTTTCTACTCGAAATTGAAAATGTCTTGCTAAGAGCACTGGGTTGCTATTAAGAATGTTTGTTCTTTCAAAATAGTTCAAATTTTCAATTTCTTCTGCCGTTAAATTCATACCCTTTAATTTCCCTATAATTTCAACTAACTCATTCCACCTAAGATCTGCACAAGATAGTGTCATGAAATAAGTTGGCAATCCCAGCTGTTTAACCATGGCTAGTACTTCAAAAAGAAATCTTTTCCAATATGCAGGAGTTCCTTTTAAAGTGTTCATGAAATTAAATGCTTCGTCACTAGCTATTAGCTCTCCAATTTTTTCTTTAAAATTTTGGGAGATTTGACCTGCTGTCAATCCGTCAGATTTTATTTTTTTCATAGCAATGTTGATAGATCTGTTTAAATTCAAATGTTGCATTAGTGATTGGGCAAAAAATATATAATCCGAGTCCGAAGCAAACTTTTGTTTATAATTTAATAGTCTTTGGTTGAAATATTTACAAGGACTCAATTTTTCTTTTCTGTCATGTGTATATCCAAACTTTCCTGTCGGAAACAACCATGGATGTGCAAGTAGTTCGCAGTCATTATCACAGATTAAAGCCAAAGGTTCTCTATTTTCTCCTGGTGCAATAGTTACGTTTGCATCGTCTCTAATTTCGTATGCAAGCTCAGGTACGTACGCAGTTTCAGAAACAGCCAGTCGCAATTCATCTAAAGGATTCATGTCTTCTTCCTCGTCTCCTTGTTTGACATGCGGAATTTGACTTTCGTTTACAAAGTGGACCTCATCTTCAAATGCATTGTTTATTTCTCCAATCCAACAGCGAGGCACATTTTCTATGTTTATTTCAATGTTAGAATACAATGCATTATTTTGTTTTAAATACATCAAAATTCCTCTAACAACATCGGGCCTTACAGCTTCAAAGAAAACATTTGATTTAAATGACATTTTCTTCTTCAAAGCAACTTGGACTATGCCATTGTTATCTAATCCTCTTGGCAAAATATTACAAATGTCATCAGCTTGTATTGGGACGTTACAAACAGCCCCTTTCATTTTAGGAGATTGTCCTTTTGGCATGATAGTGATCTTTTTAAATAACAATCTTTTCGAAATAATCGTTTTTTCAAGTTTGCGAACATCACTAAAGTTATCAGGCAGCTCAAACACTTCCAAATCGTTAATAACTGCTTGGCAGGGAAGTTTTTCTTTTATTAACTTTAGATGGCATGTTTGACAAATGTATTCACTGCCGTCAAAACTGAGAACTTGAAAGGCAAACACTTTTTGATCCATAGTATAAATATTATTATCGAAAATTCGAACTGATTGTTTATATAATGTTCTGTTACAACATACACAAATATAATAAGGGCCTTCTTTGATGACTTTCTTAAATGTATCAATCGATCCTATTCGTTTATTTTGTTTATCAACCCGATTTTTTTGCCGTACTTCAAACTTGATTTCTTCAGATTGATTGGCACGTTGTTTTTTCTTATACACTCGGTTTTTTTTTGTCAATTCTGACTTGATTTCATCAGATAATCCAGCTCTCCGATTTTGCTGTATAGTTCGATTCATATCTCTGAGTTCAGATTTTTGTTCATCCGATAATCCAGCCCTCCGATTTTGCTGTATAGTTCGATTCGTTTCTCTGAGTTCAGATTTTTGTTCATCCGATAATCCAGCCCTCCGATTTTGCTGTATAGTTCGATTCGTTTCTCTGAGTCCAGATTTTTGTTCATCCGATAATCTGATCCTATGATTTTGCTTTCTAGTTTTATTCTTTTCCCTTTGTTCAAATTTTTGTTCATCAGATAATCCAACCCTCTGATTTTGCATCCGTATCCGATTCTTTTCCCTATGTTTTGATTTCTGATCATTGGTAAACGAAGCCCGTTGATTATTCATGTTATTACGATTTTTTTTAAGCATTTCTGATTTTTGGTCGGAGGAAATGCCAGCCCGATAACTTTGCATATGAGCCCGTGCTTTTGCCCGATTTTTTTCATTTTCAGCAGAACTTTGTACTTTACGTTTACGTTCATGACGACACTTCTCAGAAGTCTTCGAACCTCTACTAAAGCATCAGCACTAATCCGCACATCGTAACTCTGAACCTGATAATAAACGCTGTCTGTTTGTCCGTTGACATCAAGATAAAAGGTTTTGATATATTCCTCCGCAGAACTGACAGAATCAAATTTCATTAACACGGACACGCCATCAGAATCTGGTAAGCCTGTGATCTGATTACGGGCATGCGAATCGAAAATGTAAGTAAACCCATTCGCCCAAAACAAAGCCGTTGCAAAACCACTTGTGATGAAAAGAGCTCCCGTGGCATTTCCACAATGGAAACGAAAGAGGAAATTATCGCTATTTGAATGTAAAATCCCCGTGACCACACCATGCTTTTCAAGGGTTATGTTAAAACTGTTGTATTGTACGCTGTCAGGTAAGTCATCAAAAGAAAGATAACCAGAGACGCCTAACTTCCTGTACAAATCATTACCTGAAGTTAATATACGATCTAAATCCCATTGAGACCAATACCGCAAATTCTTTAGGGCCGAATAACAAATAGACCATAATGCGTTGCATGCGCATTGTTTACCGGCAGATTCATTGAAGCGGAGATCGCCTTGACTAAACGAACCACAAACTGTGACAGAAGGAACAGGTCCCGGATTTAATTCAACATCGCCGGCCCTTATCAAAATCATATTAACACACAGAAGCAAAAAATAAAACATCGGCAAGCTTCTTAAAAAGAAACAGGCCCCACTTGCAGTTCCATAACAGTCAAATGAATCCTTGTCCCTATTAGCCCGGGATACCTTGGTGGCGGCATAGAAACTACCTATGGTGATACGATATGCATCAACGGAAATCATATCCGCAGCAAAAACAACTACAACAACTTTGATACTTTTATCAATATTCAACTTCAGAATTCAGTTACTAGTTTTACGTTTTACTTTTTCTGAGTTTTGAGATTTATACGAGTTTTGGCTGTTCACGTCCGTGAACTTACGTTTCCGCCAAATCAGGCGGCCCTCAAATGAGGTGAGATTGGAAGATTAGCCAAGTAGTTGTATCGTTTCCTAAAAGTAAGAGAAGAACAGTTATATCTAACAGCATATCACACCACTGAATATTATGAATATTAAATTACAAGAAACAAAAAATCTGATTTTTATTTTATGAATTATGATAACCATTCGCAGTGAGTAAAGGGAAGGTAAAACTCAATTTCATTGTAATTGTTATTATGTTTCCAAAAAACATTGTCATTTGGTTGTGTTCAAACAGAGATTTGGTTCAAATGTTTGCAGTTTGTTTTTTGCCTACATGAGATGCTTAAAGGGTTTATTGTATACATCAATACATAAGTCTATGTTCATTTTAGAAAGAAATTGTTTCTTTTAATTTTTCCATTCTTTACCGCATTTTTTCTCTCAAGTATTCACACTTACAGTCATTACTTCTGTTATTAGTTGTGCTTCAAGTACTCTCAATTTCTTTCTCTTTTAGTATACACCGTATTTCCTCTAATAAACGCTGCCCTCACTTATCGCCGAACAATTGTAGTAAACGCAGCCCTATAGAATACAGGCTAAACAAGAATTGGTTTAATAGCTAATAGTTTTAATTGTTTTCTATCAGCAAATTCATTCACTTTTGCATGAATATTTTGATGTGTAATTGATTGCTATAAATGCTTTCATAAGAGAAAGGTGACAGTGATATTGTTCTTCTTCGACATTTTTGCGAACGTATCTTTTGTGTAAAACGTTTTCACACAATCTTTTGTAACCTTTTTAAGGCTAAGGAAGCATTATTGTTAAAGTTTGCTACTGTCCATTTTTCATTTTGTAATAAACGCCGCCCTCTGATGAACGCCGCCCCCTATTAAACGTAGCATACAAAAACTAGAATTTGTAATAAACGTCGCAGCGTTTATTAGAGGAAAATGGTACTTACTGTATGCTAGCGTTTGGAATTGAACCATAGTTACAAACCTTAGGGGAAGAAATTTGGTAGGAAGAAAATTTTGCAGATTTCATAAAATTTGCCTTTTACCACCAAATTAAATTCTATATATAATCTTATTTTTTGTTATGCGCCAAATTAAATTCTCACCAAATTTTATGGTTTGCTGTTATCTGCCAAATTAAATTCTTCTCAAATTTTAAGTCTTTTTATCCACCATATTTAATTTCCTGTTTTTAATCAGAGATATGCAAAAAAGATAAACAACTTCATTGTTTCTCATGAAAACTATCCGTGTCCAGTATAATTTGTTGTAAAGTATTGTTTTGCACAAATAATTTATAATATAACTTATTACAACTTAAAGTTCACTTTAATTCCTGTTAATAACAGCTGTAAAATCTGGCATTGTTGACACTGCCAACAATGGGTCTGCAGCTTTGCCCACAATTGATCCTTTCCAAAACATCACTCTCCTACCGACAAATACAAATGACGTCTTTGAAAGTGAAACCAGTTAATGATTCTGGTAAATATTAAGATGATGATCCAATAGAGACATCTTCAATTTTATTATGGATGACAAAGGACTCTAATTTTAATTTACTTATCAATATTAAACATTGCTGAGATTTAGCTATGTTATCATTTGTTGTTGAAAACCTTTTAAATAGATCAGGGCTTGCTAAATATTTTTCAGACAGCACTCGCTAACGTACAAAGTTTTCAATTATATTGTACGTTAACGTACAAATAATATGTTAAAACTGTACGTAGCTTTTGTGGAAAATAAACCACAATAAGTGTTATTTAGGACAGCTTTATACAGCCGCATAATCGCCGCGTCGAATTAAACTTTTTATTAAATGCGACGTAAATTCGACTGTATAAAATGAAAAATTAATTAAGTGCGACATAATGAATTAAGTTCAGCAGAGTTTGTCGAATAAAACGGCAATCTTCGACATAAATTCGGCATCACTTTATACAGCCGCATAATCGTCGAATTTAATAACAGCTTGATTGAACTTCGTGAAAAAAAAGTGCATGAAAGTAGTGGACAGCGTGTAAGAAACACACGATGAGAAATTTATTCGACATTTATGCGGCTGTCTAAAGTTATGTCGAATTTGATATGCGGCAACAAAACCTGTATAAATTGACTGTCGCATTTTTGTCGAATTTTACCCGAATGAAAGTAATTTAATTCGACACGGCGATTGTGCGGCTGTATAAAGCTGTGTAGACACGCAAAGGAAATTCTTGAAAAATTTTCTTTTAACCTCGAACGCTTCTCTCAGTCTCCGTAAACTTTGCCGAACACAATCAAAATAACAACAACGTAGTATTTTACAAGTTCAGCATTTTATGAATGCTTTTGGGCATGCCCTCGGATATGTCTTGTGCCGTGTGTATTGTTTAGAATCGAAGCATTGATAGAATTTTAGAGCTACAGTTACACGTTGTGAAATTAAATTTGTTTTTACAAAATCGTCAACCGGTGACAGCAGAGGTCACAGTTAAAAAAGATGGTATTCCATGTTGTGGTACGCGTACAAATATTGGTAAAAGTACTGTACGCCTAGTATCACACGTACACAAAAACAAGTAACTTTCTGTACGTGAGCGTACAACAAAGCGAAAGCCAGACGTACGCAGCTAAAAGTAGGTGTACGGACGAGTCTACGTACACCAATTTGGCAAGCCCTGTAGATACAATGTTTTTGCACTGTAATTATTTATTTGTCCACCAAATTAAATACCTCCTGGCCAGTTTAATGCCAACAGTCTGGGAAATCTGTATAATTGCACGCTTAACTTCTGCGAATTATCAGTGCAATTACACTCCTATGCTAAAACGCCAACTTTTAAAGAGTGCTATTACACGGCTACGAAATCGTCAAGATGCGGGCGGTAAACATGCAATTACAGCCTTAAAAAGCTACCATTTTGAAAACGCTTATTACGCGGTTATCACACATTTTAACGGACAGTTGCACGCTTAAAAAGATTCTTTTTGACTCAAACTTTCCTTTCATATTTGGCTTCGCTATCAAGAATTGTTTTAAATCCATTCATATCTCCTACAAAACTTCAAAATATCACTGTATAAATTTTATATCAAAGTTTCCTGAAAGAACTTCCTCGTGGATATTACATCTGCAACTATCTTTAAGATTTTTTAGCTTTGTGTTATTTTGTTGATCTTCATTTGGCTTTTTTTTTCTTGGCATTTTCTATCCAATATTCCCGGAAACGAATCTGAAATGCTAGGACTGTTTTACGTAAAATTTATCGTAGAATAAGATACAAAAATCAGTTTTTCCCCATTGGACTACGTGTTTTCCCGTTTAAAGAAAAACTGAACCCACCTATTCCACTTAAGCTGCTCCAGGCAGGGCGGAAAATTAAGCGTGCAATTGCAATGTTACACCCATAGAAGTTAAGCGTGCAATTATAAGGATTTCCCAGACTGGCCGAGTTAAATGAACTTTTGCATTCTGCCAAATCAGATTCCTGCTAATTCCGCCAAATTTTTATGCTGCCAAATTTCTTTTCACCAAAATTTCTTCCCCTGAGATAATATAACAATTCAATATCTCTGAGAAACAATTTTTCTGCTTTGTTTACCATCTTTTTCCCAATGTTTTTAAGATGACGAGCAACCTCACAATTCAGACTTTATATGGGGGCCAATTAAAGCTGCTATCAAGTCTTAACTAAAAATCTTTAAGGGCATATAATAACTAATTACCCAACGCACGACAGTCAAGAGCCACACAACACAACTTAGTCTTCACGTGGTATATTAATATGATATATATATTTTCTTACCTGGCTTTTTTTCTTCCTCCTTTTTAAAGTTGTATCTCAGATTTGGATACGTGGTTGCAGATGTTTTATAACAGTTACTCTGGTGATTATATTTTTCTTTCGCAAGTATACTTTGATAATAATATTCTAGCACTCTTATCTTCTAAAAGCTCGTCGCCATGAAGGTTACAACAGCAGCATGGCAATGGTTCGATCCCAGAATGCACTGGAATTCGGTGAGAAAAAGGAGGAGGGCGCATTTAAAAAATTCCTTTTTACATTACTGAAATTGAATACATTTTGTATATAAGAACTTACATGTGATATTCTAGCACTCTTATCTTGTAAAATCAATTAATTTAGCTTAAACTTTCTCATTTTAAACTGCAAAATCGAAGGTTAGCAATAACGGGCGTTTAACTTGGGCGTGAAGAACTGCAACATTACACACACACGGACTGACTGACTGACTGACGGACACGGGGAAATGAAAGATCAGCTACCTTACGGCGCTGACCAATAAAATAAAATATGTACGTGTGCGTAACATCTTCTTCATGTTTCGGTTAAGAGGGAGCGGTAAAGAAGTTTATTTGAGAAAAAGGATCGTGAAATAAGTTGTGTGGAGGAGTGCAGTGCGTGTCTATATATATATATATAACAATGGAATATATGGAACAATGAAAACAGCATAAAAGAATAATGCTCAGGCTTTAAAAAGTTATGCTCACATTCGTGTTGAGAAAATCTATATCGTGGAATGATTGTTACCTCCAGCGGACCACACATGAAATGCTAGCATGTAATGATGTAACAATCGTATTTCATACGACGTCATCCATTCCTTCATTTTTATACGCTTGTATCTGGCCTACATTAATCTCTGACTCGTCTACGATCATTTTTGACTGGCCTACAATCATTTTTGACTCGTCTACACTCGTCTGTGACTCGTCTACACTTGTCTGTGACTCGTCTGTGACTCGTCTGTGACTCGTCTGTGGCTCGTCTACACTCGTCTGTGACTCGTCTGTAGTCGTCTACACTCGTCTGTGACTCGTCTGTAGTCGTCTACACTCGTCTGTGTCTCGTCTACAAACTTGTCTGTAGTTATAGAATAGATCGAAAAAAAGGCACGTGCTAAATGAATAAAGTGAATAAAAAAACGTTCGATCTGAAGCGCATAACAATTAAACTAGAAGCCTCAGGGCTTGAACAATTTTCGCATCAGGCCTAGAGGAAATAGCTTTAGGCTAATTTTCAAGATATCTGAATGACTATCCATTCTGTTCTTGTTGCTTACGTGAGAACAGGTCTATCACAATTCCCAAAATATGACTTATGGTTCAAATGAAGAATAAAATGATATTCGATAGAAGTGAACAAAAATCATTTGAAAATCAGGCAAAAAACAGGCAAAAAACAGGGGAAATCTGCAAGTAACTGCCAACTTTAATATCAGGACCTTCCAATTGTTCTTTGTGCACACCTTTCAAATTTTGCCAGAAATGTGAATTTGGTAATATATTTAAGTAAACATTACATGAAATTGTTCATAACTTGCATTAATAGGAGCAGGAGAAACTTGGACATTTCAAATATTTTAACCCATGACATTTAACAGGATTACAAGAAGATAAAAATTATACACAACTTAAATCAACATAACATACAATACCAAAATCTATTTCTACTAAACTCGCCAGTGGCGGATCCACAACTTGTGTAGGAGAGTGTTAGCAATTCAAACATAAAAGAAACAGGTTCAAATAATCCCATTGATAATATGAACTGAATTCACAACTTATGTTAATGCGCTTCTCCACAAGTTGCGACTACACTCTATATCCACCACTGTCTGCATATTACCACTTCTATAAATAACACCAATGGGCCCGAAAAGACAAATGACACAATAAAACTTTGTTAGGATCTGTATGAAAATGTTCTTTTCGAACATGATATACCTTAAGGGGATTTTTTTTGCGTGGACTAATTTTTGCGAGCCAAGGTTTGAGAGCGTTTCGCGTGGATTAATTTTTTCAATTCAGAGCTTATCAAGGAAAATGTTTGGATTTATATTTGCGAATGGGCACAAAGTGCAATGTGTGTACTTTATAATATAGCTTAGAAGTAGCAGCAAAAATCACCATTTCCGTGCCAGCCACATTGCAAAACCAATGGGTGCTTGATAAGTACAAGGAAATAGTTAATATATGAAAAGTACGCAGACCCAAAAAATGAGCAAATAAAACCATTGAATTTTGCGTGGATTCATTTTCGCGAATCTTTCATGTGTTGACGTTTTGCGTGGATTTTATTTTAACCAAAATTCGAAAAGTTGCAAAACTTACATAATCCACGCAAAAAAAAAAATGCCCTTAAGGTATTGTGTCCTAGAACATATTACACTCCAAATTTTCACAAGGCTTTAGTGATCTCATTGTATGTATATAATTGGTTGGATTCTAATCATCATCCAAAGTTTGTTTTCCTCTGACATATATCCAAACTAAATCATTGTGCCTCCATTGATCGGTTTGCAGGATTATTTTGAACAATGTCATCTTAAAATCTTTTAAATGTGAATTTAAAACTAATCAGTGATAAGTTGACCGAGCATTGTACAGTGATAGATAATTTGATACAGTCTGGAATTCCCCAAATTACTCCCTTCTTTAATTCATTACCGCTTTTCAATTCACTATGACGTTTCGGAGCCAGAAAAACAGTTTTACAAGACATATCGTTCACCAATATCTTGCACATGTTTATACTTTCAGTATGTATGTATGTTTGGGTCAATTCATTCACTAGTGATTTGTGCTGCAATGACAATTTCATTTGTTTGTTTTTTTCAATATCTTCAACTTTCGGTGTAATATTTATTAAATGAAATGAACATGTTCCATGCATTTATTGATAAGACGTATTCACCAGTAATGTTTTGATACTATAATACATTTCTGTTGCGATATTGAAAGTTTTTTTCACAGCAAAGTTTTGTTTACTATCAAACCTTCACCTTCTTTTTAAAGAATTTTTCCCAGAGTCACCTAAACATCAATATTTCC
This sequence comes from Turritopsis dohrnii, assembly GCA_027922465.2. Classification (NCBI taxonomy): domain Eukaryota; kingdom Metazoa; phylum Cnidaria; class Hydrozoa; order Anthoathecata; family Oceaniidae; genus Turritopsis; species Turritopsis dohrnii. The sequence goes on from BQMF02000524.1 coordinate 133,426, forward strand.
TCCATAAGGAATGTTCTTATGATTATATTTCGATTGCAATAGTAGATAAAGTTCTAAAATTCTTCTTCAAAGCTTCTTCTAATTCTACAATTTCCTCAAAACATAAACCAAACGGTTCGAGAACGATTCACGTTTTCGGTGTGCATATTTTACTGACTTTTTAAAGAAATTTTAAAGATAATTGAATTGGGAAGTTTTAAATATAAAACGGCTAAAATAACTTCTGAAAGTATTTCAAAAGTATAAAAAGCTTATTATTTTATGAATTAATATTGAAAGTGGCCTTTTTGTATTACATTTTGCATAGAGTTTTGGGTCTGTCATTAACTATTCTGAATAAACAAACAATCCGAAATTTGAACGGACTTTCCGAAAACGGCAAAAAACTGTTACGGAGAGAGATAGATAGAATGTCTAAATCAAACAATTTCCTTCGCTAAGGCGCAGAAATTGAAAAAAAAATTAAATTATTAAAAAAAAAGCAAAAAAATATTTTACCTATCAAAAAAAGAAATAAGTATATAAGTAAGTAAGTAACGGGAGTTTTTAGTCCTTGGGCTTCCATCCGTAATGTTTGGTTCTTCCGCCCGCCGACTTGCAACTGTTAGTTGACTTACCGCCAGAGATACGTATAGCATTGCTCTAACTTGCCCGAAAGCCAGTGTGCACAACTCAATCTACCAATCAACCATTTTGCGTGACTTACAAACAAACAAACAAACAGACAGAGAATCGGTATTAATATATAGATTATTAAAAGAAAAGCAAAAAAATATTTTGTTTCATGACGCTCTTTTTTTAACTATCTGTTTTTAAACATTTTGATTGCTCGAAAAAAAAGTTCACCCGTCTCAGACAGTCAGGCAGGCGTTAGGATACAACACTGGCAAACCGAACATGCTGCCATGTTATGCCACTGCTGCTTTTTGTCCAAAATGCTTAATCAGTTAGTTTCTTTGTATTTAGTTGATGTATTGTTTTCAAAGCCAAGTCAACAGTGGTCCTTGGAATATAACATTGACAATAATAATAAAACAAAACGTTAACCTATTGGGGTTCGATTGGGGTTGCAATGTATTTGTTTTGCACTGACTTCGCACAGAAAAAAAGAAATAATTCTCTCACAACTAAATCCACTGTTTTGCGTGACAGACAAACAAACGGAGAATCGGCTATTAATATATAGACTAGCCGCCAAGGCGGCGTCGCTCGCCGCCCATGTTCAGCCTGCGTTGACTTCACGAAAAATAAAAGTAAGGTATTGGCAACCGAAAGTGTTCCCATGTTGTAGAGCTCCAAAAACTGATCAAAAAAATGTATGGGATCGTTTCGCTACCATCAACCGTTACAGAGATATACTCGTTCCAAGATTTTGATGACGTCACAGACCCCTCATCCAAAAAAATTAGACCCAAATTTTTCGTCATCTCATCGCCTGTATCGCGGACCCCAGAAAACGTCAGTTATCCCTATTGGTTATCAAGATAATTTTCCCTAAACGTCGCATTCGATTAGGGTCTCAATACAATGGTTTCACACTGACGTCAAGCACAAGAAGAGAAATAATTTATGTGCGATCTTGCATTGCAGATCCCCGATTTCTTTCGCAGTTCACATCTACCATTTTTTTTTTAGATTTATTTTTTTTTGTTAGTAAACAAATTTTTTACAAAAAACTAACTTTCTAACAAAATTAAAAAAAATAACTTACGTAATAAATAAATATAATTTTTTTTTATATATATTTTTTCATATTTGAGATTGTTTCACTGACAACTAGGTTTTCCTTGTCTAGTGAATCTAGCAGTTCATTTGGAGAAGATCTACATGATCGACTTCTCCTAACACATATTGACACGGAGTTTATTAAAGAGAATGCAATCTTTCTTCTCATCCACGCAACAGCTATCGAGTACTTAGTGTTCTTCTTTTCTTCTTTTCTTTTCGTTTCTCGTCCCATTCCTCCTATGGCTGAGAAAACAAGAGGTGTGAACGACCCGTGTTCAATTTGAAGAATACATTCATCATATGAATTCTTTTTCTCTTTCTCATTAAGATCATAGCACTTTTTGAGGCTCTGGTTCGCATAACGCTTGGCGAGTGGGTTGAATACCCTTATATCGAAAAAGGCCAATTGTCCTGCTTGCCAGAAACCCCGTGCTTTGATATCCAAACGAGCATCGTCTGAAGAATTTGTTGATCGTCCAATGAATTCTTCTCCAGTAATAGGAGTAAGGGGCGGTTTGATACAAACATCTTTGCATATGTTGTTCAACAAGCTCAATCAAGTCCAAAAAAACGTTTTTTGGGATAGTGAACCCTTCGTCGATTAATGGTAACGTAGTTAGCCAGATAGAAGTGCCTTTTTCGGAGCTGATTTCGACGGCCTTTCGCTGATTGATTTGAAGTTGATCGAGAATGGTTTTACGTTTGGCTTCTTGTTGTTTTGAATTTCTCTCTTGATACCTTGACTTCCGTTGTAATCGTCAAGGAAGTATTGTCGTCGCAGGATCGCGTTCGATAGGTTTTGCGTAACTTTTATCAAATTTTCAAATTCTTGATCAGAAAGCTCAGTATAAACTGGAATTCCGAGGCCTCCCATTTTCACCGGGAGTGAAATCAGCTGTCTTTCAATGGGTGAACAGTGAATACCGTCCGTTATCGCTGGAATGAATTCGTTATCCAGAACGAAATCAAATGTAGTCAACTCATCTGCAATGTTGGGGATTGTCCGCATCATGTATGTCAGCTTGTGTTTGAACCCCAACGTGAAACACGTATATGCTGCTTGCGGTTCGATGTGAGCAATTTTAGATAAAATTTTCAATTGCTCGATCAGGTTTTTGATTTTCTCTCTGACGAACGATCTTTTGAAGCCATCCGAGCTAATCGTTGCTCCCAGATGTCTTTTTCCTTCGATGGTTATGTTCACTTGGCTGTCTATGAAAGATTTTTTGGCAGCTAATTTGAACTTTTCTTTGGTGATCAACCATGATTTTTTCGCTTCTGGATAGTAGCCAAAGTCAGGACCGAGCGAGCACAAACTCCTCCACCAAAACAGCAGTTCATGGATCTTTCCTGCTGCGGTTAAATCGTCCGCAAAGCCAGCTGATATTGTAGCGTGACTTTTGGAGACACTGGCAATAAGCATGATGATTAAGGATAGAATTGCTACTGCATAAACTGCCATTGCAACGGGGTCTCCTTGTGTCGTACCTCCTTTGAGGATATTTCAACCCCACCCATCACGAATAGACGAACGTTTTCAGCATAGCAATTTTGGACGAAAGTAGAGAGTGGTGGACATACGATACCGACATTATGCAGAAACGCCTTTCTGTTTATAGTGTTGAAAGCGTTACTTGCATCGACCAATAACACGGCTTCTGTTTCTTCTTCGTCGAATTTGTTTCTCACTGGTGTGGATTGTGGACTCGCAACCTGCTTCCAGTCCTGCGCATGTTTGTAGGCAACCAACTGACAAGATGATTTCTTCACGAAGAGCAGCTGTGACAACTTTTCACGCAATTCGTCTGAGGATTTCTCCAACTCCAATTAAGCGCAGTCCAGGATTCTTGTCGAGTGGGATAAGTCTAGATGCTAGCAGTGCTTCGATTGATTTAGGGTTAACTTTTTCGGTACACAGCCTTTTTATCACTAAGGCAAATGATTTACATAGGTCTGACGAGCTAGTGCCATAACTGTTCGATGTTAAGATTCTACACCAGCCATTTGCATCTAGCCCTGAAGGACCAGCACCACCTTTGGTTCTCAATGCGGCTCGTCTCACCATTTTTTCATCGATCGTTTCGAATTTGATCGGATGAACGGACTTTTCATCGTCAGTCATCAGCACGTTTTCTGTTGGGTCTCTCGCTTCGGGATGTTTTTGACGTAGAAGCCGGAGAGTGTTTTCATTTATAGGAAGGATTCCGTTCACCATATTGTTTGTCAGGATTTTTATGGCCCCGTTTATGTTGCCTTTTTGCATTTCTTTCAGGAAGCTTTTTGAGATTTCAGCAATTGTTCGTGGCTTGTTCCTGCTTTTCAGGCTCTGTTGAATTACTGTGCCTTCCTCAAGCTGATCAAATTCTCCCTTCATCCATAGGTCTAGTCTCCTTTTGAGGCAGGCAGTATGGTCTTTTGCTTTGGATTTCTTTGATGGTTTTTGAAGGAGTAGCTGAGGCATAACCATTATCATTTTGAATGATATGCCTGCCAAAGGAGAGTTGTGTAACCATTCATTAAGGAGATAGTTGGTTTGGTCGATGTAGTCTTTTCCAACTTTCCCAAATGGCAACATAAATGCATTTCTCCTCCAATATACAATTTTATCGTACATTTGTTCAATACTTGTTTCCACGTGGATGCTATCATAATTCCCCCATGTATACACTGGGGCTTCATCTCTTTCATTGTTTGTTGTTTCTTGTCGGCTGTCATTTTCCATTGTTAGTTGGTCTGCAGTTTCAGTGATGTTGTAGATGTACTATTTTCATACACTTGGGTGTCTTGTGGTGGCTGCATTTCAGCAAGCAATGAAACTTTGTTGCAAAGTCAATCTATTTGTCTGTAAATACTCAACGTTTAACGTTAACAGCCATTATCAGATTCATTTTTGTTTTTGTTTTCATTTACATTTTGCGTCCGCCATCTTTAATCTTTAACCGTCTTTAACCGTCATCTACCATTTTGCGTGACAGACAGACAAACAGACAGACAAACAGAGAGTCGGCTATTAATATATTGATAACCATAAAATTTTCTAAGGATTAGTCTCTGCTGTAAAAGATCCCACGTTTAGTTCGCAGTCTAATGTTTATCATGGCGGATTTTGCTGCAGCTGAAGCGTGCGTATCTAAGCTTGCAGAGTGTGAGGGTGAGTTTTACTTTTATCAGTAATTGCGTCCAAAAGCATGGATGAAATGTTGCCATTTAGAACCATAACTAGCTGTTCTAACTACATTTAGCCTAGTTATAATAGCAAATAGGTTTTTTTTGGTGTTTGTATTATATTTAAGCAGTTCAAATTTAAAGGTATTCTAACAATATACACAGTTTACTACTGCAAGCTTCCAGTTTTAATGTGGTGAGAATGAACGATTATACATACCCTATTATTTACCAAATACTGATAATTTCTTTTCTAATTCTCAACTATTCTCTTCACGTCTTCATGAAATCACCAAATTATTTTAGAAAGTGTTAATTACGGTAGCAGCGAAAGCGAATACCGTATTAAAACACCCTTGGACTACTACTACTACTCCTCCTCCTCCTCCGGGCGAAATGGCAGTTTAGCCTATGATTTAGAGTCTGCGAGACTCAACTAATAACGCAATGTAAATTCTAATAAAGGAACGCAGCCTTTGGAACTTTCGAAGTTTCTGCATATATCAAACATTTCAAAATAGGTTTCGTTTGATATTTTATCACTTTATGAATTTCTTCGTGAAGGAATGGATATTAATCCATAGGTTTAATAAAATTGGAACTTTTAGTTACTTATGCTACTGAAAGTACTTTGATGCTTGAAATAAGATATGTTTTTCTTGTTAGTAAAACCTCAGTTCAGATCTTCTTATTACCGTATGCGTTTGTTAGCTTTCTGGACTGTCTTTGTGCAATAATAAGGCTTTTAAAGATCTGGTTCAAAACAGCAGTTATTTGTTCGAATTCAATTTTGATTTTATTTTTAAAAACATATTTTTTTTCGAAGAAGCGCGTGTTTTTTTTTTTTTTTACTACATAAGCTCTTATGAAAAAAGTCGTTCAAAAAATTACGTTACACAACTCACGCATGTATAATTCTTTTGTCTTTTAATAAATCAATTTGCTGGTGTTTTATGATTAAATCCTATTTACACTAGCTAATCATTTAAAATATTTCGTTTATGCCTGTTTTCCACGAGTGAGATTTCGCTAAAAACAAACATTAGAGAACTTTTTAGAATTTTAAGTAAAATTTTGAAAGCTACTGTGTGACAAGTAAATTTGCTGCTACCGTTTTGCGCCATCTGGCTGTTGATAGTTACATTTTATTCTACCATTTTTATTTATTACCTTTATAGTTTTATATCTAGTTTGCTTGTTATATCCGCTTTGTTTTATGCTGACACGACATTTTTGTTCCTCGTGTAAAAATGGTAATCATAGAAGAACCACTGTAGCAGTGTTTTACTTAGAAAAAGATAACGTTGTTTAATCTGCCTCCATCACGATGATCCTAACAGGTTATGGGCCCAGTGTGGCTAATCAATGGAGAAACATTGTGTTCGATGGAGATGAAAATAAATTTGAACTGTGGGAAGTGAAATTTCTAGGTTATATGAAAATTAGAAAATTGAAGCATGTTTTGGTTGGTAATGAAGAGATTACTGACGACCAGAATGAAACTGCCTTCTCAGAGTTAATCCAGTTCCTAGATGAACGCTCAATATCCTTGGTTATGAGAGGTGCTCGTGATGATGGTCGAAAAGCTTTTAAAATCTTGAGAGAACATTATGCTGGAAGTGGGAAACCCAGAATAATTGCTTTATATACTTAACTTACGTCGTTGAAGAAATCCCAAAACGAATCGATAACCGGCTACATCATTAGAGCTGAGTCTGCTGCAAACGCGCTCCGTAACACCAACGAAAATATTAGCGATGGACTCCTGGTAGCCATGGTTGTCAAAGGACTCCCAGACGATTACAAGTCATTCATTGCAGTCACGACACAGTCTGACGAAATGATTCAAGACTTCCAGAGATTCAAGCAGGCACTCAAAAACTTTGAGGACACCGAGAGTACACGTTCAAAACCGAATGAGAGTGACAGTACCGTCTTGAAAACCAGAGACTTTCGCAAAAACCAATTGTCCGCCAAGTTGATATGCTATAACTGTGGTATAGCCGGTCACAAGTCAGCAGAATGTCAAAAACCTCCCAAGAAATGGTGTAACCACTGCAAATCGTCTTCTCACTCGGACAATGTATGTAGAAAACAACATAAACATTCGTCGAAATGTGCTGCTGGTTCAACTAAAAATGATAGTGGTAATGATAGACACACATACACGTTCAAGGTAAATGATACTGACAAGATGTACCTCAGCCCTGAGGGAGATGAAAAATTTCTTGTTGACTGCGGAGCCACTACACATATTGTAAATAAGGATACATATTTTATCGAAACTGATGAATCTTTCAAACCAGAAGAACATTACATGGAGCTTGCAAATGGTTCCAAGTCAAACAATCTAGCAAGAAAGAAAGGGATAGCGTTAATCTCCTTGCAAGCAACTGATGGAAACACAATGAAAGTTAAACTCGAAAATGCACTCTTTGTTCCTACATTTCCTCAATGCATCTTTTCAGTCCAGTCAGCCACCAGGAATGGAGCTAAAGTCAATTTCAATGGAGATTGTGGTGTGCTGATAACCCCTGAGGGAACTCAATTACCAATCGAACAACAGGTTCGTCTTTATTACCTTTACAAAACATCTGTAAACAATAAAAGATGCGAAAACCTTGAAACATGGCACAAACTTCTAGGACACTGTAATATTGCAGCCCTAAAGAAACTCGAACACGTTGTGCAGGGTATGAACATTTCCAATTTTAAAGATTTTAACTGTGAGACATGTATCATGTCAAAGCAAACAAATACACGTAACCGAGAAGCTGATATCCGGGCAACTAAACCATTTGAACTCATACACACTGACCTTGCAGGTCCTGTCGACCCCGTGGCTAAAGATGGTTTCCGATATGCTATCATATTTGTAGACGATTATTCAGGCTGTTCATTTACTTATTTCCTTAAAGAAAAGTCAGACGCCTTGAAAGCAACTGAAAAGTTCCTGGCTGACATCAGTCCATACGGTAAAGTGAAAACTTTCAATTTCCATGCTGACGTTTTCCCAGCTGGAAACATTGAACGAATGCGAAGTGACAATGGTGGTGAATATATCTCGAATGATTTTAAATCGCTGCTTACAAGACACAGAATCAAACATGAATTATCATCCCCACACTCACCACATCAGAATGGAACAGCAGAAAGAAACTGGAGAACGTTATTCGACATGGCTCGTGCACTACTCATCGAATCAGGTCTACCAAAGTACCTCTGGACATATGCACTCATGACCGCAACGTATATCAGAAACCGATGCTATGTCCAGAGAATAAAGAATACACCGTATAGTATGATGACAGGACTTAAACCAAACATTTCGAACCTGCATGTTTTTGGAACCGTCTGTTTCCCGTATAACCATAGTGCGAAAAAGCTCGATCCACGATGCAAGAGAGGGTATTTCGTAGGATATGATCGCGATAGCCCATCTTACCTGGTATACTACCCAGAAAGCCGCACCGTGATGAAACACCGACTGGTAACCTTTACCGACAAATTTGAGATAACTGAATCTGATGACATACTCAGCAACACACCAATCGAAGAACCGAAGGAGAAACCGATCAATAAACTAGCTATTATGACACGACAAGACGAACAGACCGCCGAATTGAAAACCGAGCCACGCTACCCGAGCAGAGACAGAGCTCTCCCAAAGCACCTTACTGATTACGATTTGGGAGACAACTCGGACGGTGACCACATAAACCATGTTGATTATTGCTACGCGATAGCAGCACCGCTGACCTACAAAGAAGCGATGGACAGTGACGATTCAGCAAAGTGGAAACTGCTATGGATGTCCAGATCAAATCACTGCGTCAGAATGATACCTACAATTTAACCGACCCTCCTGATGAAAAACCAGTTGTTGGTGGTCGATGGGTTTACCACATCAAAGGAGATCCGGAGAATCCAACTTACAAGGCGAGATATGTTGCGAAAGGTTACAGCCAAATTCAAGGAATCGATTATGCTGAGACATTCTCACCAACTGCTCGCATGGAATCAGTACGAATCCTGATGCAGGCTGCAGTGCAGCATGACCTACTGCTCCAGCAAATGGATGTAAAAAGTGCCTACCTCCATCCTCAAATCGATGAAGAGGTGTACGTAGAACAACCAATTGGATATGTAGTTCCTGGAAAAGTGTGGAAACTAAACAAATCGCTGTACGGCCTCAAACAAAGTGGGAGAAATTGGTAACAACTTCTGCAGCAATACCTTCTCGAACAGAACTTTTCTCAGTCCACAGCAGATCCATGTCTATTTTTCAAATGTGTTGGAGAAGAAACAACCATGATACTCATATGGGTGGATGACATCATCTTGGTAGCCAGTTCAACCCAAGCTATGAACAACATAAAACAGATGCTGTCTTCAAAATTCAAAATGAAGGACCTTGGTAAATTGTCCACTTTCCTTGGTATCAAATTCGAACAACATAAAGGTTACATCATCATGTCTCAAAGTCATTACCTTGAAAATATCCTCAAATCTTTCAAGATGCACGAATGCAGACCACGTTCAACACCATGTGAACAGAATCTCAATGCGTATGCTGAATCGAAACCACACATTGAAGACCCCAGATTGTATCGTCAAATGGTAGGAAGCCTGATCTACGCTATGACATGTACAAGACCAGATCTTGCTTTTACCGTCACAAAATTATCACAACATCTCTCATGCCCTGAAGACGCTGATTGGGCAATGTTAAAGCACGTTTTTCAGTATATTAAGGGTACTGTAAATTACAAGTTGACATTCACGAAGTCACCACACAACCTCCGACTCCAGGCCTATTGCGATGCAGATTGGGCATCATCAATGGACGACCGACATAGCATCACTGGATACCATATCAGCCTCACCAAAACTGGACTGCCCATTAGTTGGAAATCAAGAAAACAGTCATCAGTCGCTTTGTCCACCTGTGAAGCTGAATATATGTCGCTATCTGCCACATGCCAGGAGATTATTTACCTGACACGCCTAATAAACGAACTATTACCCAGAAAAATGCAACCAGCAATCATTAAGAACGATAACCAAGGGGCATTATCGCTCATCAAGAATCCTGTGAAACATGCCAAATCGAAGCACATTGACATTCGTTACCACTACATTCGTGAATGCTACAATGATGGACGAATCGTGCTTGACTAAGTCCCCACTACTAGCAATGTGGCAGACATTTTCACAAAGCCACCAAGAAACATCTCTTAAAGTTATTTGGACAATTTCTTTTTGGACAAAAATAGAAACTTATCCTCAAGAGGGGGTGTTGATAATTACATTTTATTCTACCATCTTTATTTATTACCTTTATAGTTTTATATCTAGTTTGCTTGTTATATCCACTTTGTTTTATGCTGACACGACATTTTTGTTCCTTGTGTAAAAATGGTAATCATAGAAGAACCACTGTAGCAGTGTTTTACTTAGAAAAAGATAACGTTGTTTAATCTGCCTCCATCACGATGATCCCAAAACTGGCTCTTGGTTTATCATAAAATCAGTCAAGTAAAAAGTTTTTGTATGTCAATTACAGTTGACTTATTAACGAGTATTGAAATAGGCCATTTTGATCATTCTTCATGGTTCATTGTTCACATGTTGCTGGTATTGGTGCTCTATGCTCTGTTTCAGTTATACATGTAGACCTTCAATAATGCATATAATATATTGTTCTTTTGCGTTCGGAACTAGGAAGTATTTAAATAAGTTTGCATCAAGGTCCACATTAAACATTTTATACTTCATTGATTTGCTTTGCAAACCACTCCTAAAATTTGATGCTATGTAAAATGAACTGTGGCATTAAAGATTTGTGAAGCAGTTCATGATGGCAGGAAGTGTGGAGAAGAAAATGAAATAGCTACCAAGTGTTGCAAATCCTGCCTATCACCATTTCCAAAGATGCAGAAATCTCCACAGGATTATGTCCCTGCAGGTAAAATCAACCCGACTATTCAGAAGAACATGGTCAGGCCTTTTCCTCTTTTAATTCATATATATATCCAGAGAAAAAGTGACCAACCATTTTTGTACGTTTCAGATGTTAAAGGAGTAAAAAATGTGACATTTGACTCTTACGCTACTCCTGGCTTTGCATCATTATTATTATTATTATTATTATTGACTAATATTTATACAGGATAAAACTCCTCAGTTATAAAAATACATACAAGTACATACATTAATTACACTGTTATTCTGGAGGTCCTGTTTGAGAAAAAAATACAAAATATTTATAAATTTTTATATAACATTTAAAAATAGATAAAAAAAAAAAAGAAAAATGAGAAAATGAGAAATAAAAATGATAATAGGTACAAATGAGTAGGACATGCTACCACATTATCAATTAGACAAATTAAATTAAAGGGGGCGTAACTTTGATATAGAATTGAAGCCTGATTGTTGTAGCGAAGGAGGGCTCAGAAAATTCTGAAAATGTCTAAAATAAATTTTTTACTTTTTCTTTAAATCTTTTACAATCAGTCTCAGATCTTACGTCATGAGGTAAAATGTTGAAGTGTTTTCCTCCTTGAAAATAAAAACCTTTTCGACCAGCTTCAAGCTTCACTTTTGGTAGTCTGACTAACGCGCCATTATTTCTCGTAGATATTTCTGATTTTACAACATCGAAATAGTTTTGAAAATTAACACACACATTTCCATTTAGACACTGGTGAACTAATGTTGCAATACGTTTTTTATGTGCAATTTCCACTGACGTGCCTAACGGTTCTCCTACAATTCTTTCAACTCGTGATTCAATTCGCACAATTCGCTCTTTTAGATAATGTGGAATATTACCAAATATAGCAAAAGGGCAGTATGTTAGTATGGGCAGTATCATGACTTTATAAATTGACGATGCTGTTTTAGTGTCCAACAATGGTCGAATTTTCTTTAGGAGATTAACGCGAGGTGTCGACTTTTTAACACATTTATTGATATGTTCTGCCATATTCAGTGATTCATTTAACGTAAGTCCTAAGTATTTGTAGATTTTTGTGTAGTTGATTTCGACATCGTTGAGTCGAACTTTGAGTGGTGGTTTTTCTCGTATTTTATTCAGTAGCATTTTAGTTCCAAATAAAGTCACTTCCGTTTTTCCGTGTTTGGTATTAATTATCATTTCGTTCATTTCAAACGATTTTACCACAGATTTAAATTCATGATTAAGAGTCTGTTCGATTTTCTGTACGTCTTTATTTGAATAGAATATGACTGTGTCATACGCGTACTTTATGATCTCTGCTTCACGAATTGATGATGTAATGTCGTTTACAAACATAATGAACAGAAGTGGGCCCAGAATAGACCCTTGCGGCACGCCGCAGAAAATTGGTTGGGGGTCGGAAAGTGTCTGATTGTATGAGACTTTTTGATTACGATGGAAAAGATAATCCGTGATCCATTCTTTTGGTATTCCATTTATCCCAAAATCAGGTAGTTTGTTAATAATTCCTGCATGGTCGACGGTGTCAAACGCTTTACTAAGATCGATATAAATCGCACCCGTAAGCATTCCAGTATCCATGGCTTGTCTGATTTTATCCGTAAACCAAACTGTGGCAAGTTCTGTAGATCGTTGCTTTCGGAAGCCAAATTGACTCGTTGATAATAGATCATTCTTTTCAAGGTGACTAATTAACTGATGATGCACACATTTTTCAAGGATTTTGGATACTGCGGGTAAAACGCTGATAGGACGATAATTGTCATAGTTGTTACGTATGCCGGATTTATGGACTGGTACTACTCTAGCATTTTTAAAATCATCAGGCACTATTCCAGAACTCAGTGAACAGTTAATCACGTGTGCTAGAGGCTTTGCAATGGCATAAGCGGCATCTTTTAAAAATAGTGATGGAATTTCGTCAAGTCCCACGGCACATTTACGTTTCAGATTTTTAAGGTGAAACAAAACTTCCCGATCATTAACAGCCCTAAAACTAAAATTTGGTTTTATGAAAGTTAATGTTGATGACGATGGTTTCCATATGATATTAGCTAGCGGGAAAGCTTTTTGCTTCAACTTATTTGCAATGTCCGAGAAGAATGTACAAAAGCCGTTTGCTATATCATTCGGTCTTGATGATGTTTCATTGTCACTTGTGCAGAATGATGTCGATGTATTTACAGTGGTAGCATTCTTGGTAGGAAAAGCTTGCTTGATTGTTCTCCAAAACTGTTCTGGTCTATCTGATGTCTCTTTAAGTTTGTCGTTGAAGAATGATTTTTTGGTTCGTTGAATTTCATTTTTAACGAAATTACGTTTGCGTTTATATGCATCCCAGTCAGATGATTTGTTAGTTTTCCGGGCTTTCCGATGAAGTTGATCACGATTATTCATTAATTTTTTAATATCTGCCGTCGTCCAAGGAGATTTCTTTCCTTTCACCTTTTTTGTTATAAAGGGTGCGTTTTTATCTGGAACACCTTTCAAGATGTTTTTCATAAGGGACCAATTGCGATTTGGATGGTTCTCTTCATACACAGCAGTCCAATCTTCAGCTAGCAATTCATTGTTTATTGTTTTAACGTCATATTTACGATAATCACGACACCGGATAGTTTCATACGGTAACGATAAATTATTAACTTTTCTAACGCAAGCTATAAAATCATGGTCGCTGAGTCCTGCGGGGATAACGGTTTTATAACTAATATTTTGTATGTTGTTTACGTGAATAGAGTCAATTAGTGTCGACGAGTCATTAGTCACGCGAGTTGGTTTACAGAGAATCTGTTTAAAACCATTTTCTTTAAACATTTCTTTGATAATTTCATGATCATTTTTACTTAAATAATTAACATTTAAGTCACCCAATATCAAAGTCTCTTTAGATTCTTTATCAATTTTCTGTAATGTCTTTTGTAATAATGAGTTGAAATATTTTGACAGATATTTTGATGAATCAGGGGGTTTATACATAGCTCCAAAAAGTATTGGTTTGGTGTTCCGCAATCTAATTTCTATCCAAATCGATTCAATTTCTTCACATTCTAGGTCTTCTCGTCTGATATAATCAATACCATCTCTAATAAACAAACCTACACCTCCACCTTTACCGGATTTACGGTCCGATCTTACTTAAGTAAACCCCGGTACATCGAAAACAGCATTATGAAAATCTTTGTTTATAGACGTTTCTGTTAAACCAAGTAAATCAAATTTATATGTAAATAAAATATCTTGTATTTCGTCTATTTTTCCGTACAATCCTCGAATATTTTGATGACAAAACTTTAAACCCTTTTTCTTCATAAGATCTCTAAAATCACTTTGTGTTGTTCTCGGCCCAGGATGTATTTCCACGTCTCCACATAATAATATCATGAGAGACGCAACAGATTTCTTTTTGTAAGTTATGGTAAATTTATTTCTGTGGAACACACTGATTAAATGGCTCTCAACTCCATCATATAAATCATCCAATTCCAAGGTTAAACTAATGCCATCAGATGTCGCATAGTAGGCTCTTTTAACCTTGAAAATACCAAAAATATAAAACAACAACATTACGAACTTAAACACGTCTGCTCAATCCGCCATCAGAATTGATTGGGAGCAAGGAAAAACGCACTGAAGTTGGCCAATCTATAGCTTTTGTTGTTCTCAACACATTTAAAGGTTTGTTTTCAAATAAGCACCAAATTTGCCGATGTGATGTGTCTACAGTTTAACCATGTATATAATATTATAGATTATGTAAGTCACAGAAACTCTGACGGAAATGAACATCACTCTAATAATATTTCAAATGGTAAGTCATTCACCCCTTATATCATAGCTACTGACGATTTTTTAGCATGGTAATTGACAGTTGTTCTTTCTATTGTTTTCTAGCTGAACAAGACTCTACTCTGCAGACTCTCCTTGCTAATGTTGATGGATTATTATACTGTATGAATGTGCAGCTCCATTCATGCCGTTGCTTCAAATCTCTATCGTTTTCGTAAAACAAACTTTAGGTTGTAATGAAGATCCACAATCAGAAGGAAACCATAACAGTTTACCTCTTGGACAAGTCTGTAAGAATTGCTTGTTATTAATGTTGGTTATTATTTAATCTGAATTCTAAAATGCCATATTTTCAGCTGTAGAACCTGAGAATGATACTAGTTCAGCCGATAACCGAAGTTTGTTAAATAATCTTTCTCAAAATGTGAGAGACATTTTGACTAATAATGCTTACGAACAGTGACAATAACACTCGACAGGCATAGGTAAGTAAGAATGTGCATTTGCACTATTTTTAATTCCCTAATGTCATTCCTATTTCGCAGATGACTGCATAGACTCATATATTGACATTAAACACATACAAGGATATATGACTGCTTTAACGATATTTTAGTGTAAGTTACAATACCTTACATACCTTAAAGACGAAACAGAATTCTGCACATCAAAGTTAGTCGATGTGCAGAATTCTGTTTCGTCTTTTTCAATCCTTTATTGATCTTGTTCAAAATGTAAAACGAATCCCTGCCGCAACATTGTGCTCATCTAAAATTTCCAGTTCTATTATCTGTATTTTGTTATTAGAAACTTGTATATTTTGCACTTTTTACTTATTGAAGATGTAATGCATTTAGATGATCCTGGGATAGGAGATCCTGCTTCGTTTCTACTGAATAAACCACTCGATTTAAGTGAAGGATGTAACTTGGTTCAAGGAATTTCATGTATCTCTTACATTTTTACCTAATAATACATGTATACTAAACTACAAATTGCAAGGAAAAGATGTATTCATTAAGGGTGTTAACGTAACTGCTCTTTGAAAATTTCTTTTTAGTTGTTACAAAAGGTTGTGTCACGCCGGGCGATGTCTTACCCGTTTATGCCCAACCAGATGATCCTGAGCGGTTTTGGTTATTTTTGGTGCTATCCCCGCAGCCGCGCATAATAAATGGTTCTTGGCTGAATATAATCAGCGACACTGACTACTGTGTTGGAGATTCTGCAAAAATTAAGTGGAGTAATGTTATTCGCATTACTAAAAACGATAAAAACTATTTTAAAGTCACTCTCCGTTCTAGTGACCTTGGAAACTCTATTCTTTCTCTTGAATTTCGGACTTTTTTACTTGGTCAGTGCTTATAATTTACTGAGCTGATTGACACATGTGTTTGTTGTATCTGTCAGAGTGGAATTGCCTTTTTCTCAAAATTGCTTCAGCGCAGGCTTCCTTGCGTTTTCAGATATAACATGAATTAAATTCTTTTATGCTATTCTGTTTTGTTTTAATCAGTTCTAAGCGAAATGAATATTTTGCAGGTGCTTATGATTGCTTATTCTTTTCTGTTGAACAAGATAATGTGTGTGAATTGTTACAAAAGTATAACTAGACAACACATAGATGACATGTCATAAACCTGGTAATTGATAAAAATACCCCTGTTATAAGAAGTAGTTTTCGATCATTCATTGAGCAATGAATCGATTAATATTTCTGAACCATTCAAGATTCTGCTCGATGTTTGATGTTTGCCCTTGGCTCAAATACACTACGTTTTGATTATAATTTTGATTATAAATATGAAAGTAGTTGTAGCTTATATTTTTTTCTTGTGCCGGTACATTTTTGTCCATAACTTTGATTTTTTCCGTGTTCGTTTATCTTTTTACATAATCCACATCGCTGCATCACACGTAATTTGCAGTCCACCAGTGGTTGCAAATGATGAATTTAATGCTCATTATTTACAAACATTGACTCCTGCAGTATTTTGTATAGCAATACCTATGATGGTCGTGCCGGAAACATGGCAGTAACTGAAGCTAGGTTGTTGTTTTTTGCTCCAATTTGTTCTGTCTTTGAGTAATTGTCTGTAACTGTTTTATCATTTTTCCGAAAGTTATTTGATGTCGCCAAAGAAACACATGTCTTACTCTGAGGATCGCAATTTTTAATTTTTAAACTACAAATGTTTTGACAATAAATGAATGCAGTAACATCAGCTATCGAAAATGTTTCTCATATCTTCAGATAAATCATTCCAGCACAATATATGCAAGGATGAAAAAGATGATAATGAAAGGTATTAATTAGTTTAATTATTATTTTATTTAGTATTAGTTTTGTTAGTTGCTTTTATCAATGTTTTTGTTTGAAGATCCAAGAAAAAGACGAGGTTGTTTAAATTTCTAAAGAAACGAAAGCGGGAAATAAAATGCGATTTAGTGGAAGAATTGGGTTTTAGTGATGCCGTTCGAATGGAGTTTCGAAATCAGAAGAAAACTTATTTAGTATCATGCCCATTTAATGGCTGCACATACATCGGAGATAAGGTAAATTGCCATTTTGCTGATACTCACCCTTATGCTCCTGAGAAGTGAAGTATTTTAAGTCACATCAAGTACGGTATTATAATCGTCTCACCAAAATATTTCAATCCGGCCAAACAACACCGTTGCCATTGAATGGAAAAGTTTTAATAAGCCTGTGATAGAAAGTGAATTGTATTCCATGATCATTTTTCTCATCCACATTATATCTCTTTGAACAACCATAGATACTACGATCGTCTTTCAACCCATTTTCAGAAAGCGCATGGAATTGAGGCTGATCAGCTAAATAACGTTGTCTCGAACGATTGTCTCGAACGATAAACGATAAACGAAAATTTTC
The DNA here is from genome assembly GCA_027922465.2 of Turritopsis dohrnii. Classification (NCBI taxonomy): domain Eukaryota; kingdom Metazoa; phylum Cnidaria; class Hydrozoa; order Anthoathecata; family Oceaniidae; genus Turritopsis; species Turritopsis dohrnii. The sequence goes on from BQMF02000524.1 coordinate 150,990, forward strand.
ATCGATACCTGAAGACAAAGCTATTTAATAGAGAAATCCCATAGATGTTTTTTACATAGCTGAAGGTTCGCTTGGTGGAAAAAGTCGTGGTGAAAAAAACGTATGTTGGTTTTTGACGGCCGAAAGATTTTTAATGAGATTTCAGAAAAGTTTTCTACTGCGACTTTTTCTTACCAGTTGAGATTAAACTTAAGATTAAGCTCTCTTAATCCTCTTCACGTGATTTCAGAGAGAAAACAGCAATATTATTGCGTGTGTCGAGTTTCGTACATCTTTTGCAACAATTCATCTTTCGTGTGTATTGAAATTTCTTCTGAAGTTTTCTTTTATTTTGAATTTGGTTATTTCTTGAGAAAACTGATTCCGATTTGAACTTGCAAGATAAAAAGACATTTCAAAATATTCTTCCCCATAGGGATCATATACTATCAAACTTTTTTATTGACCGTCATATTCAAAACCCAAACAATAGATCACAATTGGCTATTGATTTAGGCAAGCTGCGAAAGGATCGGTGTATTGTAGAGAAATCTTTTGAAACTGGTTGTCTCAAATGTCCACTCTGTCTTTACAGTATACTATTCAGATAAAAACCTCATAGGTAATTTTTTCTTCTGCTGCCAACTTTAGCGCCTTTTGGTTTCAAGCGTCTAACTAAGAGTATCTCAGGACTTGGCACTGGTAAACCGGTATTTTACATGCCAAGCCAAATCGATCTGAGTGAAATAAAAGTGCATTTGTCTCTGCATTATTAATTTCACCGGCACAATTACAGCTCTTTGGAACATCCAAGAGACATTTTCAGATATTTATTTGCTTTAGTTTTGCTTTAGCTTTTGCTTTAGTTTGCTTTTGATGAAATATCCCAATCCTTTCATGTACTTATTCTTTTTTAAATTCAGTTATATAAAGAAGACATTGATTCGGAGTCATCCGTTGACAAGTTATATCACACCCCCTCCAAAAAATAAAAGTGATTCACGTTTGTTCAAAATAATGTAACATTTGTTGCATGTTGACCTGTCATTTGTCAGCACACAAATTTTGGAGCCCGCCCGATAACAAGGGGAATTAAATTTGATTTTATTCGTGTAACTGTAGTTCTGGATTGGACGAGAACATTATTGCGTGATACATTTTCTTTCTAACAAAAATAAATGAATTGAACCGAAAAGATGGAATGATAAATGTTATGAATACAAAGAATATGAACATATTTCTAATATATTTAATTATAGAAACTGCAATGACCTTATTTGATTTAACATTCCGGGAATTATTGTGATATATTATACTATCAGTTTGTAAAATTGTGATAAACAGGTAATGTACCTATCTATCTAGAAAATCGCTTGTTCATCTTTTGAAACACAATTTTAACTTCATTCTCAATTACGAGCTACTTTAACCTTGTTATTTTCCCATTATCTCGACCGAAACAAAAATAACCTTATTATCTGCAAATCCTGGGACCCCAAAAGCACTGCAAAAACGAGGTCACAGTAAAAATCGAAAGTGCTTCAATTTTCATAAAAGTTCTCATGTAAAGTAATTCAGTTGGGCTGCTTTCGAAATTGGAAGTGATTTTCAATTTGGATGGGATTTGGATCAATTTCCGAAAGTGTTTCGATTTTCATGAATGTTTGCATGTAGAACAATTCAGTTGTGTCGGTTTCAAGTTTGAGAATCTTTTTTCAAATTTTTGCCAAAAAAGGGAAATTGATGAAAAGTGCTTTAATTTCAATAGGAATTCGCATGTGGAACGAGACATCTAAAGTCTTTGGATTTCCATCTTTATAGGGGCAGATTTCAATACAGAAGTCTCCCTCGTTTATTTATTTCACAAAGAAAGAAGAACAAAATTTCATGCAACAGTGTCACATTAGGAAAGAGCCATACAGTTAACAGCCGTAAGTAAATACTATAACAAATTATCATCAGTTTTCAAATGGGTTTGTTCATCTGCCAATTTGAAACCAACAAACTTTCCGTCGATAAGTCTTACAAACGACCCACAAGCTTCATTAAATTTGACTATTTCAAACGAATTTGCGTAAGTTTTTATCACGACTATTTAATGATCTCAGATTGGCAGACCAAATGTACAATTTGATTCAAGAAACCACAAAACTGTAACTGAGTACAAAATAAAAACTTGAGAAGAAACGTAGCCTTGGTAACCAAGAACATCACAGGAATTTCGGGTTTTGCTTTGTGGTTGTGAGGGGATCACTGCAGGTTTTCATCAACTTCAACAAAGAAAAGTGCGAATCATACATAATGTGAGAAGCCATCTAGAATATGCATCAATACTTTAATACTTTCACATCCTTGACAATTTTTCCAAAAAGAAAATCAAAAGGCAAAAAACCTAACGGAAAACTAAAGGTAAACAATAAAACGTTCCTGACAGGTTTCCAGACTAACGATTTTCAAATAACAATGAATGATTAACAACAAGCATATACAAACCATCTGCTAATCCTAAAATGTTCCCGGCTGCACAAGTATTGGGATCAAAAGACATAATTTTGCCGTCAAACGATTCGTTACTATGGCTATCGACTAGAAGTATCCGGTCACCAAAGGCGATTACTGAAAATGCATTCGCTCCAACAACGAAAATATAAAAACATTATTCTTTGCATGTGACATATTTTGGAAGAATGTCATTAGTGAACTTTGAGGGTTGGTACCAATGGAATAATTTTGCTGGTCCAGTACTGTCAGTTGAAAATGAGGAGCAAGTCTTACCGTAAGCTAAGATCAACTGAACTCGCAACGATACTACTTGCTGATAATATCCGAAAAGCGGTGGATTCTGGGAATCTGGTCGGTGCAGCTTTCATAGATCTGTCCAAAGCTTTCGATACACTGAGTCATTCAATGCTGTTGCATAAGTTAAAGTCGTTTGGAATACGTGGTAACGCACACATGTGGTTTAGTGACTACCTTTTCAATAGAAAGCAGTTCTGCGTCGTCGAAAACTGCAAGTCGGAAATGATTGGTATTACATGCGGTGTCCCACAGGGATCCATCTTAGGCCCCTTGCTATTTTTAAAATATTTCAACGATTTTGAAAAATGTCTCGAACGTACACAAGTCATCAAATTCGCCGATGATACCGTTATCTACTTTTCTGCAACTTCAAAAGCAGAAGTCGAAGAAGCGCTAAATAAGGACTTGAAAAACGTATCTAACTTTTTCGAGCAAAACCAACTAGTCATAAATCTTAATAAGGGCAAGACCGAGTCGATGGTGTTTGGTACGTCCAAAAAATTGGCAAATTCAGGCCATGATATTAGTCTATGGTATAAACACCTGTGTATACAGTCTACTGAAAAGTACAAGTATTTGGGGACACTACTAGATAATACACTTTCTTTAAAGGATAACTTTGATAAAATGTATAAAAAGGCAACCTCAAAATTACGGTTACTGTCGTCACTTCGCAAATACCTGAACGAAGAAGCTAAGTTGAAGATATACCAAGGAATGATTTTATCTTGTATAAAGCATAACTGTACAATAAAAGGAAATATCACGGAAACCCAAAGGCGAAAACTCCGAACCCCAGAGTGATATCAAGAGAAATAAACGTCAAACAACCTCTAGTAGAGTACGAATTGGAAAAGCATGTTGTCCTCCTGGTGAGGAAATGTTTGGAGGAAAAGGTATGCGAAAATTTTGAAACATACTTTGAATTAAATCGTCATGAAAAGCACGTGACAATGGAATGCTGATTAAAATCCCTAATACGAGACTACGATTCGCCTCACAGCATTAGTTGTCATCTACTTCTAATTTGATTTTTATTTACATCTCTAGGTTTTATTTTATCTAATCTCTTTTTACTCCTAATTTTAATTTCATTTCAAACAGGACGTATACGAATAGGAATATTTTAATATTGAAGTACTTATCCTGTATAAATATTCTTAAATAAATAAATAAATAAATAAATAAATAAATAAATAAATAAATAAATAACAATATTCATGTTCCCGAAAATGAAATTCGATGTTCCCGTTTTTAAATTTTGTTCCCGATATTGAAATTAATTTTTCATTTTCGGGAACATGTTCCCGAAATTGAAATGTGTTGTTCCCTTTGTTCCCGAATTTGAAAATAACAATTTTATTTTAGGGAACATGTTCCCGATATTGAAAAAAGTTGCTCCTTTATGTTCCCTGATGTTCCCGAAAATGAAACGAACTTGAACTTTCATTTTCGGGAACTTAAAGGAATAGCTTTTTTGACCTCAAGTTCGTGCAATAGTGGCATGTTGATTTCAATATGTTAGATGTATCAGTGTGAATAAGCTGAGTTTCCTTTATGTCATTTATGAAAATGAGGTTTCAAGTGAACGTTTTCATAAGAAAGAAACTAGTGTTGAGCCCTCAGGCAGGGTTGTGCCAACTCAACATAGTAAAAATGCAATCGTTTAACTTTCCTGAACCTAATTTATACTGGATTGCTGGTTCCCTATTAAACCGACACCAAGCGACCATAAATATGACCCAACAAAATGGTGATCCACAAGGTTCCATGTTAGGGCCAGTACTTTTTAACATATACGTTGAAGACCTGGGCAATGTCTTGCAAAAATCAAAATCCCTGATCACAAGACCCTTTATCGGCGTTGCAAGTACGATCGAATTAACAACACACTAATCGCCGCGATCCTTATGCCCTCTTTTCTCCTACTGGTAGCAATTATTCATCGTGATGTATTGAAATAACTCATGTTTCAAAAAATATTTTCTATTACATTCTACATAGTCTCTTTTAATGTTCTACTTGTACTGCTCCCCATTGCATTATCGTTAAAATAGCGCTTGAATTCTTGTCTAACTTCTTTCGTTTGTCTTGACGAGTTTCTATTCACAGGTGGCTCCAAATCGATCCAGCTATCTCTTGGTACATCATTTCATCATTTCTCCAATTCTGAGAAAATTGTGTTAAGTCAAAACTAAATTAGTTAGCTTTGGTATGTAAGTGCTAACTTCCAGTCCAATTCTTAATGGACTTTGTGCCAAAGCTCCTTCAATTTCGACATAAAGGAATACATATTCAGGATCAACTGCAGCCATAAGAATAATGCTGCCACTGCCCTTGTAGTTGCAGTAATGTGAACCGGATTGATTGCTCTAACACCATATGGTTTCCGTCGATAGCTCCAATAATGTTAGGAAAATTCTATCGATCGAAATATGGAGTTTTCAGCTTTACATTTGTTCAATGATAGCCCCTGCAACCATTTCCATTATTCTTGCTATTGATCGCTTACTAACTCTGAATTGACATTACAGCGCACAGAAAGTTTCCCCTCTTGTAATACATCGTAGAAACACAGTTCACCAGGTTTGATATGTCCTAAAAACAGTGTCATTTCTTATTAAGCAAAGATATAACCGTTCTAATGGAAGTGCATCCGATTCATCCTGATGTAAGACTCTCCTGTCTGTCCAGGCCTTTTTTCTATCAATGATTATACCCATATGCTCTGTTTCGCTCGCTCTTTCCTTTTCAAAGGAAAACAGAGAGCTTGCTTCCTTTACGTAAATGGCTGCCAGTTCAACAACGTCTGTACTTATCTCCAACCTTGCAATAAGGCAGGATATATCCAAGTCCAACTAGTGCCAAACATTAAGAGTACATTCACAAAGCTTTGAAAGACACACAACAAAGGAAAGACCTAAAGATGCACCGAAGTAACATCAGAAACATCGAACATCGAATGATAGCATCAGAAACATCTTATATCGAAAGATAATTATGTAACTCCTGAAAGGCATTTCCAAAAAGGTGAATCCGAATAACTAAAACAAACTACAAGTAATGACTGGGATACGATTGACGATCCTGACTAGCAACTACAAACTATCAAAATTTATGGTTTCATTTTCTTCTAATGAAGATGAAAACTTGGTTGATGAACCAGAAAATAACGAAAACGTGGATATTATTATCAAGCAGGCCATTTTGATACTTTGTGACAACTGCGAAGAATGCTTTGTATTTTCTTGCTTATTTGATCAATAAGCCCTCAGAGATTTGTAGCTAACTAACTACGTAAATCAGTAGAAGCCTGGAATAGCTAACCGTTATTTATCTCTCTGCGATATTTTTTTATGTTGCTCTTACCGACAAAATAGATGGATGAAAATAATTAAAAGACAAGTGACAGACCCAAGTCGCTACATGCAAAAGTTGGGTTGCCTTTCATTTTATGAAAGTGAAAAAGAATCGCTGATTCAACTGTTCAAAGCATCTGATATGAAACAGTCGGATAATTCTGAATTAGGTTCTTACTGTAATAAAAAACAGTAAAACCTCAATCGGCAAAGGAAGTTGCCCCTTCCCAAAGTCAATTTCCGAGAGATAATTTTTGTATGTACCTTGCTTGGATAATGCATCACGCACCGGTTTTTTGACCAATATGACAAGAATTCAGCAGAGCTACATTACTTAACGGTGTGAAAACTTGCACAAGTCAAACGGAAAAGAAAGAAAGAAAGAAAGTGGTACTTGAATTTCGATTTAACAAATATCTTCTCTGTACAGCGAAACATCAACTTTCTACAAAGTAGCTACAACTACACTTTTGATTGCATGTATTTTAGATATCCAGAACATTCAATTACCGGGTACTATCTCCAGAAAAGAAACTGATGAAGATTATGGGGATGTTTTACCTGACATAGAAAAAGGTATTTTAGTGAACAAGTTACACAGTAGATTGATATCTAAACGAAAGTTTATATTAAAAGATATTAATTTTTTAGACTGTCTCACATGTGATGCAGAAAGTAAGTTAGGGTTTTGTCGTGTGTATGGTTGTTTTGATTCCTACTATGAATGACAATTAGAAACTTTAAGAAATTTGATGAAGTTCAATGAAGCTTATGTTTTTGAGACAACTCGAGTAACGAGTCTTCCAATGAAGAAGAAGACATGGTGGATGAAGCCGAGGAAGATGAAAACATGGAAATCGTTATGACACCATGGAAGGACCATCCTTTATTTGAAAGCTTCCAAATGTGGTTGACAAGCCCTGATGCTAAATCAAAACCTTTACGTGTAGCACAACAACATGTCAAGCAAGTTATTTCCATACTTCGTGACTGCAGTGAAGAATCGTATGCCTTATCATCCCTATTTGACCGAAAGATCCTCAGAGATTCATGGTTCGTTATCTTTGAGAATCAGAGGAAGCCAGGTACCGTCAAAAGTTATGTTAGCTCTCTGCGGTATTTCTTTTATTTTGTCATTGCTGACGATTCAGAAGAATGTAAAATATTCAAAGAAAAGTGCCAGGTGCTAGTCGTTACTTGTACGAATTGGGTTGCACTTTATTCCAAAAAAATGAAAAAGGAGCGCTGACAAAAGGATGTGGATCAGCTAACACAGTTATTCAAAGCATCAGATATTAAACAATTGGATAATTCGGACTTAGTTGCTTACTGTAAAAAAACAGTAAAGACTCTAGCGACGCAGGAAGTTGCCCCTACACAACGACTATTTACGAACGTAAGAGATTATCTTTGCATGTACCTCTGCTTGGATAATGCGTCACGCACCGGTGCCTTGGCCAATATGACTTTACAAGAATTCAGCAAAGCTACATTACTTAACGGCTCTTATAAGATCAATGTAGTGGATCACAAGACTGCGGCTACCTCAGGGCCAGCTTGCATCGTTGCTACTGCGGAACCCTACAAGGACATGTCTGTGTATGTGCACGAAATGAGAAATAAACTACAGGGCATAGATAATAATTGGGACAGAAAAAGCTACGTTTTCATCAGCTGGAGTGGCACAAAAATGTCTTCCTTAATGTAAAGAGAATGTCGACTGAAAATGTTCACGTGTTTATATTCTTCCACCCAGATAAATTCGTTTTGGGGCAAAGCGGTTGGACATTCCAAGAACAGGCCTCGTGTTAGTGCAAATTTAGTTCGGAAATCTGCTGTGTCAAAAGTGCACGAAACACGTCAAGATTTGCCAACTGATTTGGCAAACTTAATGTGCCATTCAGAAGACATTGCAAAGAGGATATATTTCCTTCAAGACAAATCAAAAAAGCCCGGGGAAACAAGTACTACCCTCAGAGATGTTTTACGTCAAGAAGAAACAGATGCTGACCTAAATAAAATTATTGAAGAACATTTTTCGGCAGAAATTGCTTCGAAAAAAATCACTCTTGCAATGATAAGAGAAAAAAAACCTTCAGTACCTGCCCTCGCGAAAGTCTCGGATTTAGTTCTCCGAGATAAAATACGATATCTTATCACAACAAGTCCTTTGATCACAGAAGGTATTTGAAATTTGCGATTGGTATTGTTATGTGAATTTTATGGTTCTTAAAATCTGTTTAATCTACTTCTATTTGTAGATCAAAAAAGTGACGCAAGTGGTTCAGACCATTCCGAAACAGAAAGCTGGCCAAGAAAAAGAAACAGTTATATTTTCAAGGTCCGAAATTACGCACATATCAAAGCAATTTAAAGGGCTCATCAAAGGTCGAAGAGAAAACAAAATTTGTATTAATGAATTTGAAAGGATTGTCAACGGGAAGGAGATGAAAGCGCTATTACTTAAATATGGAAAGACAACCTTATTATCCAAAGTGCGCACAGAACACAAACGATATTTGCAGCAACATTAATATGTGATATGTTATGTTATGTTAGGTTATGTTCATATTTCATTAATTGTTCGATACACTTTTCCTGGGTTTTCTACAAACTGTGGCTGAGTTATAATTAACGCTGCTTTGGAATTATTGTGGGAGACTTTTCAACAATGTTTGTTTCTGCAATAAGCACCATTAATATAAATTTGGATGTACTACAACTTATTCTTATAGTACCTTTGCAAAAGGTATGGAGAATGCAATGTGGATCTTCTTTTTTAGCATTTCGATAATCATTCTATTTCATTCCTTTGGTTGATTCTGCTCACTTACATTTCTCTTATAAGCAAAGTTATTAAATGCAAACTTCATGCTTCATACTATTCATACTTCAGGTACATGTTCAAGTCCGCATGATGAGAAAAATAACTTTTTTCAAAGTTGTTATCATTTGTTAATTTAAAGCGTTGTCGTTCGGAAGAAAATAGGGGCCTTACGAAACTACGACGGCAACGTGGACGACGACGTGAGGCAAACAAAAGATTCACTTTACTCCATAGATTGCTTTAGAATGGAAGTCATTTCACACTATACTTTTGGGAAACATTTTTAATCATACTAATATCATTATCAGATTTGCACGTTCTACACACAACGTGAAAAGGAGTGTTTAAAAGTCGTCATCAAAACGAAGACGTGAGAATAGCAGTACTTCGGAAAAATTTTCCTTGGTTCCTTCATGATTCTGTGTCTCAAAGTTCAAAAAACAAACTTCAAAGGCATTATAAAATAAACTTCTTAACCCAAGTGTATAGTTTCTGCTCCTTTGTGATTCATTAAAGATGAATATCTTGTACGTCGTCGTCCACGTTGCCGTCGTGCTTTATTAAGTTCCCTAATATATACTTCTTGCAACATGTTTTGATTGCCTCGTCTATGATTTGATGTTGTAGTCTAAAAGATTTACCCATGAACTTGTCTTTCCAACTTTCCTTAAGTATCATGTGACTGTGTGTTGGTGACCAAGAGAGTGAGTGCGAAAAATACGCACAATGAGATTATGATGCATTTAGAATTTTAAGCCAGACATTGGGAGGTTGAATTCATTCTTGATTTTTTACTTCGTCTTAATCTCTCATCTTTTTGATAATATTGGTAACATTTATAATCTTTAAAACAAAAAGAGTTGGGTTGAGAATGCATAAAATGAACGAGCAGTGTCAGGTAGAAATCCTTCGCAGAAACCTCGAAGTTGTGGGCAAAATACTTCAGGCATGAATAGGAGAAGATGTCTTTATGAGGTACCAACACTATGAGAAGTAGAGGTCCTATAACTAACATTCAGGAGTTTACGCTAGCGTGAACGAGGAAAGCAAAAAGCTTTTCTTTGCAGAAACCTCGCTATTGAAACAGAGATTCTTAAAATTTACCAACATCCCGATAACTTAAGTGTTGTCAAAGAGTTGTGAAAACGGCGATCTTCAAACAGTTAGTTCGATTCATTCTACATACTGAAAGGACACAATTGCCAAAAATATAGTGTACTCAAACGATCTTCCATTAACGCACATATCTTTCAAAAGAGGAAGAATCATGGCTTAGTTTGCAAATTTCGAAGTAAACAGTTCCCGAAATTGAAAATTTTGCAAAATTCGACGTAAATAGTTCCCGAAATTGAAATTGTGAAAATCTTAATTTCTCTAAAACCGCACAAAATAATGGCAAAGCGAACATTTTTTTGGTTTTTGTTTATCATCCGGTATTAAACATTATTTGCAATCTGTAAATTGGGTTAGTGTTAGCTTTAAATTGGGAAACACGCATTTAAGTGATAAAACAGTATGTTCCCGAAATTGAAAATTTTACGTTTTTTGTAAAAATGGGGTTTCAGGCTATAGCCAATGAGTCACACTGTTCAGTCTTGTTAGAAAAAAGTCGCTAGCATCAGTTTCTTTACAATCAATACAAAATATGCTAAGAAAAACCTTGAAATTTGAGCCTTTTTGGATTTTTTCAATCGGCACATCTTGGTGCTGTTGACACAACAACCCCATGTTCAACGCAAATATTAACACAGTACTTGCAATGGCGAAAAAAATCGCTTATTTAGCATCTAAAACCTGAAATACTAGGTGGAATCAGGTGGAATGCGTGTGTTGTTATGAGGAACCCAAGCCGAAGATATCACAATAAAAAGGAGTGACCACGCCCATTTCCTTTATATTCTGAATAGCAGTGTTCCCGAAATTGAAATCTCTAAAACTTGGTCCAAAAACGATGTCAATTAGTAAAATATTGGGGAATGTGGAATATCCCACAGATGGACTATCTGCAAGGAGTGCCATGATATCAATTTGATTGGTTTTAGGCTCGTTAGACATAACTGACACGAAATTTTCAATGTTCCCTAATTTTCAATACCGGGAACAAACCCCTTATTCATGAATCTACAAATAAATAAATAAATAAATAAATAAATAAATAAATAAATAAATAAATAAATAAATAAATAAATAAATAAATAAATAAATAAATAAATAAATAAATAAATAAATAAATAAATAAATAAATAAATAAATAAATAAATAAATAAATAAATAAACAAATAAACAAATAAATAAATAAACAAATAAATAAACAAATAAGTATATCCAATGCTTCTTGAACTAACAGTAACCCTGTTACATTGAACTTTTCGTATAAATATTTACCAACTTCAATGGCGCCGCAAAAATATGGTAGAAGACATTCCAAAATTGTTTCGGGATTAGCACAATCAAACGTGGCATTCTCCTCTTGGAAAAACACAAACCCAAATAATGCAGATATTAGGACACAAGCATTGCTTCCATCGACTCCACCAAGACGATTTTGGCAACAGTTAGAAGGCAAGATAATGGAAGTTACGTTTGTGTTCAATTCGATGATACAATCGCTATAAGCGAATCCAAATGCCATCTCTTTCCCAACACTAAGAATGAATTCTGTGGAAACAGAAAGCTCCTCACTTTCTATGTCATCATCACTAGATAAATCATCTACAATAGAAACTGTATCATCACTTTCGATATCTTGGTCATCAATTTCTTCCTCCCATGTAATATCAGCACCCAAAGTACCTGATGAATCGATGTATTCTTTAGACGTAGCAACGGACTTCTGCAGCTGGTCTCTGTAATAATAGATTCCCTTTCTTATAAGAGAAAGTCTACCTTTCTTAGCGATGTTCTAAAACAACAAAATGTTTTAAAGTGGGGATTTCTTCTTCTCCTATCCTATGTATACCGTAGGCGAAAGAGGGGTTTTCAAGTATGTTCGCAGTTCACAAAATACTAACTTAAAGAGAAACATACTGGCATGTCACCAGCATCTTCCACACCCTCCTCACTGCTTGAATTATCTGAAATCGCTTTAGATAAAAAATTTAATAGTCAAAACTAATGAGAACAAATGTGCCAGTTACTTATGAACTTTCACTTACCAAGATCATTACAGTTTTGTAAGAGTTTGTCAATCTTATTTGAGACAAATTTCAAACAATTTTGCATCTCAGTTTTAAGAATAGCTCTTTCCTCATGTAAATGTTGTTTTCGCAAATAGATTTCTGCACACTGGCGACGATCAACAGCTGAAACATAAAGAGGAGAAAGTCATAGAAAGTCTTTAGTTTCCAGTATATAAAAAGTTAGTTAAAATAGTTTACCTGAACTTGAGAAATGAGCAGAGGTTTGACGCCAAGGATAATTCCCTTTTTCACAGCTTTCCATAGTGCTTTCAAAATTCTTTCCACTTAAATCACAATAATCCCGAAGTGACTTCTTTATTTGATGATTAACAGCGGTTTGTTTACCGCGAAGAATTGATCGACGTTTACTAGTATCTAAAATGTTTGAAGCATGGAAAGCATAAGACATGTACTGATTATTGAAATGAATTTGCCATGTTTCATTATAATAGATAACAACGATTTAAAAATCTATATTTATTCAGCAGCAACAATGCTGCACAAGTGATTGGTAAATATTTACAACCGTTGAGCAAGAATGAATATTCTATAAAAGACACACAACAATTTCCTAAACTTATCACTGAGTTACCACCACTAAATAATGACGAACAATACGTATCCTACGATGTGGAATCACTATTTACAAATATACCGTTAAAAGAAACCATCGACTATATAATCAAACAAATTTACACCGAAAACAAGATTAAACCTATTTGTTCAAAAACTATTTTCAGACGATTATTGATGAAATTAACCACTGAATGCACCTTCAACTTCAATGATAACTTTAACCGACAAACAGATGGATGTTCTATGGGTGGTCCATTATTTCAGATATTTGAATGGTAAAAATGAAAAATGACATCGTCGCACCTAGAAAGCCCTTATTCTACAAACGATTTGTTGATGACATAATAAACAGAAGGAAAACTAACCAGCCAGATGATATGCTACAAGAACTAAACAACTATCACGAAAAGATAAATCTAACCATCGAGGAAAATCCAAAAACGTTCCTGGACACAAAAATAACAATTACCGTATTTCCTCTAATAAACGCCGCACTAATAGCCGAACGTTTGTAGTAAACGCCGCCCTCTAATAAACACCTCCCTCTATTAAACGCCGCATCTTGAAAAGTGGTGTTTATTAGAAAACAGATTAAACAAGAATTATGAAAAAGCTTTCATCTCATACAAGAGAACGGCGGCAGTAATATTGACATTTTTGTGTACATATCTTTTGTGTATAACATTTTCACACAATCTTTTGTAACCATTTTAAGGATAGGGAAACATTATTGTTTTAGTTTGCTTCTGTCCAATTTTGTAATAAACGCCGCCCTCTAATGAACGCCGCCCTCTATTAAACGCCGCATCCAAAAACTTGAATTTGTAATAAACGCCGCGGCGTTTATTAGAGGAAATACGGTATTGATGGAACTGTCATCACAAATGTAAACAGAAAACCCACAATGTTACCGACCCACTGGAACTCACAAATACCTAAACGATATAAAAGAAATGCCATTAACGCAGACTTACACCGTGCGAAGAAAATAGCTACGAACTTTAATGAAGAACTAGATCTAATAAGAAAGAAATTTATTACAGCTGATTTTCCAAAAAGATACGTAGAAAGTGTAATTCGAGATTTCAATGAAAAAGAAGAAAGAAAAGAACTAGATGAGTCATGTTTGATTCCACCGAATATGTTTGAGGAAAAGATACCAATAATAATGGTTGAAATACCATTTTGTCAACAAAATGAAAATGTTTCAAAAAACTTCCTGAAGAAATTTCACAAATTCACGAATAATGAATATCAATTAAACGTCAAATGGATCACAAAAAGAGTAAAATCGTTATTTCCTCTCAAAAGCAAGAACATTCACCCTTCTTGTAAAATTTACAAAGGGACATGTAACTGTGGTGTAGAATACGTAGGAGAAACCAAAAGAAATGTCAGCGTACGATGGAGAGAGCATGAAACCAGCAATGGCAAGTCAGAGCCTGCTAAACAGCTCTTAGATAACCCAGAACACTCCTTCGCATGGTCGATTTTATCATCAACACCACTTAAAGATAGAACAAGAAAGAACATCGAAGCTTCGTTTATTGCTCTCCAGAGACCATTACTTAATGATCAAATATATTTTAACAAATTAAATCTAAACAGAAACGGTATTACATAATTCTATTGTGCATATAATTGTTTTTTAATACGTTTTTATTATTGTATCAAATAGCAAACATACGCCTTTTTTGTAAATTGAGAAAAAGTTTTTTTCATACAGTATTTTTATGCACTGATGATGGACGTAGTCCGAAAAGCTTCTACTGAATAAATATAGAATTTTAAATCGTTGTTATCTATTATACAGTGTGTATCAAAATGTCTTATCCACCAACTTTCAAGGCGTATATTTCATTACATGTCTGATAAAATATTGTGAATTTTATATCACAAGAAAGAGCTTTTCATGCTTTATCCGTTAATACAAAATGGTTACCAAAATATTTGTTCTTCGAAAAGATATTGAAGAAAAACTCAACGATTTGGCTCATTAAATTCTTAAAAGTCAATTAACTGACATGCTGATGACTTTTTAATGGTGTAATTTTCTTTTGTTGTGCCGATGAACCTTTAGAAACTTTTAAGTATAGCTTTGCGTATTAATTTCCCATAACAACTAATCTTAAAAATTTCAAATAAAAATTTTTTACTGTGTGATGCTTTTTAATTTTTTTATTGTGTTTACAAATGGCCTTCATTGAAAAAGAGTTAATTGACTTTTAAGAATTTAATGAACCAAATTGTTGGGTTTTTTTTCAATATCTTTTTGAAGAACAAATATTTTGGCAAACATTTTATATTATTGGATAGAGCATGAAAAGCTCTTTCTTGTGATATAAAATTCACAATATTTTATCAGACATATAATGAGATATACGCCTTGAAAGTTGGTGCATAAGACATTTTGATACACACTGTATATGTACTGATTAGATAACAACAATGAAGAAATTGTATGTTTAAGATTTCATATCAATAGAACAAAGGAAGCAATAACAATGTAACCTGCACTTTTCTTTATACTAGAAGCCCAAACAAACTTTTCCATAAACAACTTTTCTAACTTTTGTTCAATAAGTGGTTGCCAAACATCCTTAAAGATAGTTGTGTATGCGAGATTCAACTGAGAGAAGACAGATCACCAAGCCTTTCTAGTTCTTTCTGTTGATCATCTTTATGAAAATCCAAGAAACCGAAGTCACTCGTTCCCTTCAATGTTTTTGGAAAATATAAATTTTAAAGCGACGTAAATCTTGGATGACTCAAATTTTCGGCCAGTAAAAGCAATTTTTCTTTTTCAGTTAGCCCTCTTCTTGCGTTACATATAGCAATATCTATGGAAAATAACTTACGTATTGGCAGAAATGGAATTTGAATAGATTAAAATTATTCACAATACTTATGTTACATAAACGCAAGGGAAACCAACTTCTCTGCAATAATACTCTCGTAAGAGTTTTTGTTGGCTTTTGCCTTGGCTTGAATATCAGCAACACAGGTAGGAAGTAAGTTATCAAAATCACCAATGCAATTCTTTTCCTGTAACTCTCTTTGCTTATCATTAATATGCCTTAAATCTTCGTCATTCTGAAAAAAAGTGAACACATACATCCGTAGACATGTCGTATCAAAGATCATAAACTTCATCACAATCACTAAAAACCTTGACAAAACGGCGTTTTAGTTGTTCGACGATATTTTTTATCTTTCTTTTGTTCCATGCAAAAACTAGCTCTGTGATGGTCTCTTCACGATCTAGAAATGTAAAATTTTGAGATTTTTGAAATACTATATTGAATGTCATTGAAATGTTTGATGCCGTCATTAACATCCTATCAATTATATTTCACAACCGAAAAATCTCACAGATGATGAATAAAATCTGTAAAATGGTAATATAATTTTTAGCATCCTGAAAGTTATATAGCAATATTACTTTCAGGAGTTTGATGCTTGGTAGTATTTCCACATCGAGATAGATAAGAAAAAAATTGCTCATTTTTTCTCCAGTAGATTTCCCTGTTCCACTGATCCATTCCCCACTCCACAGAACCTACAAAAAAGAACAGGCCCACATTTCAAAAGATAACTTAACTTTTTGTACCCAATTGATCTCAGACACAGGGTCGATATTGAGCAATGTTTTGGAGAGTGTACAAGTATATTTTATTACCTGACAATCAACAAAATGACCTATAGCATGCATCACTGATAAAGCTGGTTTCACAATATCCATAATTCCAGGCTCATGTTGTGTTGCAAACTTCCATAGCTTGCACAATTTTGCAAAATTCTATCTGATGTTCGATCGCAAAATGCTTCATAAGATATAATGGGTAGCCAAAAAGTTCCCCTTGAAACATGTTCAAGGCCTTTTGAGCTAGTTTGTGACGACAAGTCAAGACTCCTAAACCAGTTTCATCCAAAGATCTATTCTTTCTGCTAATGTTCTTAGCCGCTGACCATACACCACCACACTGGTTGTTACTACGATGGGACTAAATTGCAATATGTCACATCGAAAAACACTCACAATAAAAATTGAAAACACAGTTTAAAGCATAGACTATCATAATACCCTTTTAGAACTTTTGTTGTTATATATACTTTTAATGTAACTAGCAACGTGGTCATCCTTGTATATGAACTCCGAGTATTCTTAGAGTAGAAAAATGGTTGTTTTCCCCTGAAAATATGAACTAATTCTACGCACACAAAATATAATATTATAATGTAAGTCAAAAAGCTAACATTCGAGATTCTGCGTAAAAGATGTTCATTTACGTAAGACTTACTTCCATAAATTATAGCGATACAATTTACAATTCCCATCTACATGGCAACTATGTTGATTTATATCACAAGTTGGACATTCTAACCAGCTTTTTCCTTGCATCATGTCCTTCTCAAAGTTCCAGTAATTCCACTCTTTAAATGCCAATGAAAAATTGCTATGATCAATATGATTTAGCTAAGATGGAAAGAGATAAACATACTTTTTTACTGGCTGATTCTTCTTTCATTTCTCTACAGCATAGACTAATCAAGTTGCTTACACGTCCTCTTTCTTCACTTATATCACTAAGAGCAAGAAGAAATGCTTGCTCAGTGCTTCCAGGCATTCGTTTCCTGAATGCATCCCATAAAGTGAAAACTTCATGTTTAATGAGGTAATTTATTTTTTGAAGACTGCCAGGCCAAAAGACTGACGATATCAACACATCTACTTGGAAAGGGTCAAATTGACTCCCACAACAGCTGCAAACCAAGGTGTACTTGAAGAAATCATGTCTACTTGAACAAACAATTCACAGGTGTACTGTATAAATCGGGATGATTCACAGGTTTTTTGTAACAAGTTGTATAATGTTAAATGGTTTAAAGCTTTATGGCTTGATTAAACTATAAAAGGACTTTAAATCTTAAGCTGTTCGTTTAGGTAATCCTAGAACGAAACAAAAATATAACATTTAGAGATATCTTTCTAGGGATTTCAGAAAACCAAATAACCATTATGTATTGCTATCGTTTGCAATAACATAATGCACCAATTCAAAATCTTACAACACTAAATGAAAGCACAATAAAATAGAGCACCTTGCATTGTAATGAATCCTTATTTACATTCTTTTGCCACTGATTTTTGCCACATCCATTACAATTTGGATGCTTAAGTTGTGGCGTTTTGGCTACAATAACAAAGAAATGTTCTATAAAAGAAGAAGAAATCAATTATTCCAAAAACATGCAAAAAAGAATTGAATATAAATTATATAATGAATAAGTTTATCATCCGTACTCTCATAAACCAAAATACTAGTGATGATGTTTGAGAAAAAGTTTCAGTTCTTACTATTAGTTACTATTTGACCAAACTCATTCACAGATTCTAATGGATTTAATGCTTGCAAATATCCATCTAAATATGCACTTCTATTATGCAATGGATGTACATTGTGAATCATTTCATCACACGAAAAATAAAAATAATTTTCTTGGCATTCCATACACTTGATTATTGCATCTACTTCTCCACAATTACAACAAAGCCTAAGAACCATCTCTTCAGCTTGCATTAAATCCCAAATAAGGGATCTCCACTTTCGCCATTGTGCCTGAGTGGATTGGACTCGTTGAAACCATGATTTTTTTACATATCTTTTTTTACTTTTAGAACTACTAAGTCTTTTCAAAACACTTAGGGACACCTCTGAAGCTGAAAAAAAAAATAGTGATGATTGGTCTTTAACATCATTATTATGGTCATCTATGAATTAAGAGCAAAAATATTACCTAAATATTTGCCATTTTCAATGATCACAAAAATAAACAAAAACAACTTACTAGCACAACAATCTATACAAGGATTCACACTGCCAGGACCAATTGATTGGGTGGGTTTTGCTCCTTAAAAATTGAGAATTGGGTTTTGAAATCAACAATTTAGAATAGTTTTTTTAAATATTTAAAGGAAATACATTTTTTTTATGAAATACTGTTTACTGTTAGATTAATGTTCTGCTGCTAGTTCTTAATCCCTCTAAGTCACAAACAATTCTTTTTATATAACAATAAACATCAAACGTTACCTGCTTAATCACAAAATTGAAATTAGTTTATAATTAATTTCTAGCAAAATGTCCAAAACATACTTTTGTACCGCTTCAATGCTATTGTTCGAGGTCTACTATAAATTCGTTTTCCCTTAGATGACCTTGAGTATTCAATGACTCTTTCTGCCCTTTTCTTTGTTTTTTTCCCTTCATCCAGCATCTTCAGCTGTTCAAGGGCATCTATAATCACATTATTATAAATCAAAATGTTAATGAAATAACATAGGGGCATAAAATTGTGCACATTGAAAATAAAAAATGAATACGTATATAAACAAATTTATGTTTACAAAATAAACAAGATGTAAAGATGACTTGCTTCTTATGAGGAAATCTTAAATTCAGTAAATTCACGAAAGTGCACAGAAAACATAAATGGTGTATATATAGTGGTTTTGTTTTGTCTCTGCAGTATCCATGTTCTTTCAATGAACATATCAACTGAAGAGGGACTGTAAAGTTCGAAGTGCGACCTGGGTTCTTAGAAACCCTTTTCTAGTTGACCTAGCCTAGTGAGTGTCATTCTGGGCTAGTATGCATGCATACATTCCTGATTCTATTTCCATTGTCTACCAAGTCAAAAAGGACCATGG
Organism: Turritopsis dohrnii; assembly: GCA_027922465.2. Classification (NCBI taxonomy): domain Eukaryota; kingdom Metazoa; phylum Cnidaria; class Hydrozoa; order Anthoathecata; family Oceaniidae; genus Turritopsis; species Turritopsis dohrnii. The sequence goes on from BQMF02000524.1 coordinate 170,421, forward strand.
AGCCCAGCTTTCACATACAAAACCAAGAATCAAATTACTTCATTCTACCTAATTCATAATATATATATATATGGAAATGGAAATTTTAAAGTTGTTTTTTTAAATGAATATACCGAATTTTAAAATAATTTTTACACCGTTGGAAAGCCATTTTCAAGTTCTTTCGGATAGTATGTTTTTGTGAAAAATGAAAAAGTGGCTCTTGAAAAAATAAGGAAAATGTCTTGGAAAAATGTAATTAAATTTTTAATTGCATTGTCAAGCTACGTTTGGAGTTTAAAAGGCCAAAACAAAGAGGCAATTATCAGCTGGTAAATTTTCAAAACTCATGAACGCTAAAAGCTAGGTTGAATTATTGCAAATTATGTCTAAGAGAAAATTGTGATTTTGAACTCCCTTGATGATTCGAAATTAGTTATATATATAATTCAAAAAACCAGTTTATTAGTAAATGTCGTCATGATAACAAATACTGTTAAAGAACGTTAAGAGAATTGGTGTGGGCTAAATATAAGAATTCAAGATTTTGATGTGTTTTTGATTTTGTATGTTGCTTTTTGTCAACAAAATATTTGGTATATAACTTATAACTGAAGATTGTCAATGCAAGAAAGTTGAAGTCGTACAAAAGTACTGTGTATTTTTTTTTAATCTAACACATATGATATAACATAATTATTATATATAGTATCAAAATCAGTAGAAAGTGTGTGTATGTGTGACATAAACAGAAAAAAACATCAGTTCTCAGCACAATATTTCGACAGTTAAGTGTCTTTGTCAAGTGCCTTTTTATAAACTTTTTAAGGTGACCCACATCATTTCTAGCTTTGCTATTCTCTGTGGTCTCCTTGTTGTCTTTCTCTATGACGAATTGTATTACGTATTATTTAGTCAAAACCTTTATCAAAATTAGTCCAAATACTTTTATGTACTTACCAACTGTTTTTCCTGTTGTTGCAGTCAGTTTGTCAGTCATAATGATTACTATGGTGGATAACCATATACCCTCCTTATACCCCAGCAGTTGGATTCAGATTGACTCACTCCAGCACTTTATTACCGGAGGGCCTGGTGCGGACACAGTATCGCCGCAACATGTCGTTGCCGGTATTTCTTCTTTGCGCTAAAAGAATTCGCACCCCGAATTATTATGATTATCATAAATATTTCCGTAAATCACAAATTATGATAATCATAATATTTTTTCGCGCGGATAAGCTGTCATTACATGTCTGATAAAATATTGTGAATTTTATATCTTAAGAAAGAGCTTTTCATACCCTATCCATTAATATATAATGTTTGCCATAATATTTGTTAATCGAAAAGATATTGAAGAAAAACTAAACGATTTGGTTCATTAATTTCTTAAAAGTCAATTAATTCAATTTACAATGAAGGCCATTTGTAAATACAATAAAAATCATAAAGTTAAAAATCATTACACAGTAAAAAATGTTTGCCAGTGTATCCTAACGTATCCTTGCCTGACTGTCTGAGACGGGTAAACTTTTTTTCGAGCAATCAAAATGTTTAAAAACCGACGGTGAAAAACGAGTATCATGAAAAAATAATTTTTTGCTTTTCTTTTCATTTAATTTCTTTTTTTAATTGTTATGCGCTTCAGATCGAACGTTTTTTTATTCTCTTTATTCATTTAGCACGTGCCTTTTTTCTTTCCTCCTGTGTGATCTTTTTAAGAAGAGAAAGGATTTCCACCTTACGTTTGATAGCACCCATGTTAGAGCGCGTCACTTTTTTAAAACAAAAGCTAATAAAAAGTTGAAGTTTTCTCTCTCTACGTTTTGAGTATATTGCTACGCTGATAAAAGATTGGTTTTACCAGAGGTTGTGACTTCGAATCTGCTTCTGGTTGAACACAAGTTGTACGAGCCGTTTATAAGGAAATTTGACGTTTATTGATACAGGTGATACAGAGCAGGTGGATATGGGCGGCGAGCGACGCCGCTTTGGCGGCTAGTCTATACTTAAAACTTTCTTAAGGTTTCATCAGCAGAACAAAAGATAATTATACCATTAAAAAGTCATTAGCATGTCAGTTAATTGACTTTTAAGAATGTAATGAAACCAATCGTTGAGTTTTTCTTCTATGTCTTTTCGAAGAACAAATATTTTGGCAAACATTATATATTAATGGATAGGGCATGAAAAGCTCTTTCTTGTGATATAAAATTCACAATATTTTATTAGACGTGTAATGAGATATACGCCTTGAAAGTTGGTAAATAAGACACACTGTAGGTATAGTTTGTTCACTACATTCATGTACAAACACGGCTGAATGCTTCGGTGACCTTTCAAATTTTAATGATAGCTCTCATAAATAAAGCTAACTCTTATGTGTGAACTTTTAGAATTTTCAGGAGGTTGGATACAAACATCATAGATAATTTATGAATACTACAACATCGTGCGTATATTTGTTTTGATGAAATTATAAGACCAATAGAACAAGGTTTTTTAAAAGACACAATGTAGCAATTATGGAAAAAATAATCTTTGTTCAAGTTTTCTATAGAATCATATGTTCAACCCCGGTTTTAAACAATACTATGGTCGTATTTTTTGTGTTTATACAGTGTATTTCGTAATGTTGGAAATGGAAATTTTAAAGTTGCTTTTTTAAATGAATATACCGAATTTCAAAGTAATTTTTACATCAGTGGAAAGCCATTTTCAAGCTCCTTTCGGCTAGTATATTTTTGTGAAAAATGAAAAGTGGTTTTTGTATAAATAAGGAAAATGTCTTGGAAAAATGTAATTAAATTTTTAATGGTCGATTAACACGTAGTTTAATTACATCGTGCTTATTGTTTTAAAGCGCTAAATCCATACAAAGTTTTATTAATTTTATCTTTGCGCTGAGACCTCCGAATTGATATTTAAAAACATAAAAGTTAAACGTCTTTCGTGAACACACAGCTTAAATTTGTTTATTGTTTTCCAAATTGCTGTCATTGTTTCAAAAAATCTTTTCTTTTCACTCACATCTTAATCGACCATTAAAAATTTAATTACATTTTTCCAAGACATTTTTCTTATTTTTTCAAAAACCACTTTTTCATTTTTCACAAAAATATACTAGCCGAAAAAGGTAGAAAATGGCTTTCCATTGATGTAAGAATTATTTTGAAATTCGGTATATTCATTTAAAAAAACAACATTAAAATTTCCATTTCCAACATTACGAAACACGCTGTGTTTTGTAATTTATGTGCTAATGAGAAAGCTTATCAGACTTAAACTAACGATTTGGCCATGAATGTGGTGAACAGACTACTGTGCGTCCACCAGAAAGTGGGCACCTAACTTTCAATAAACATATCTTATGTTTTTCGTGTTTGTTTCTTTCAATTTTTATATTTACAGAAAGAAAATTTTTGCTGTTTCTAAAATTATGACCTTTTTTTATAGAAAATCCAATTTTTCGGGAAATATAATCGATTTTACCATGAAACCATGACATTAAATCGATAATGATCAATTAATGCTTGCTTGAATAGGTGTTGACGACTGGAGTAGCATGGGAAATCATAAAAAGCTAAAATATTGTAATAAAGCTGCGTTTATACCAGGAAAACTTTATGTTTTTACAAGCTTGAAACATTCATTTCTATTACTCTTTTACAAAGATTTAAAAACTTTGCATCGTGCTTTTTGATGGTAGATTTCTACCCAGAAGCTGTTGTCTAAAAGCCGGAATAACAGCTACATAATATTTTGTCTCGTGAAACTTTCTTACAACAAAAGTTCGCTGCTGCACTGTTAACTGCATGATTGAATGAATTTCATAAAAAGTTATAAAGATTTTGGCAATGCGTTGGTAATATGAAATTATTAAATCATAACAAAAAATTTAAGGTAAGTTTACACAATGAAAGTTTGTGCCTTTTCAAAAACTTTCGTGACAAAATTAGCACAACACCACCAGCAGCGGTTGTTTCAACGAAACAAAAGGCTAAGTGCTCGTTAAAAGTCTGTTTTATTGATCATTACAAAATTAATAACCGTATCCAAACAAAAAATACATAATATTCTTTAAAATAAAAGTTTTATAAATAACAACTTGTATTTTTGGAAAGCTCAAAAAATCCTCTTTCCAACGGTATAAAAACCGCATTGTATTGTTAAAAACTCGAAAAGTTATTTGTGTTTTAAACAAGGTGCCCACTTTCTGGTGGACACACTGTATAAGTTATAGTGAAAAAAAGGTTTTATTACCCTCATTAATTTCTTAATGCTCAATTAATTTGGAGTGTTAATGACGAAGTTGCTCTTTGTTTTTATCTTTGATCATTTTGGAAATTAAATTCTCTGAACAGTTTACGTTAATCTGTTATAAAGTTTTATTAATGAATGTTTCTGTGTCAGTAATAGATTTTCTTTCTTAAATAGAGTAAATTGATCTTTAAAAAGTTAGTGAGAGTTGTAAAAACGTTTTTCCTTTATAAATTACCTGGAAAATATATTTGGATAGATCTCAAAAAAGCTCTTTTCTGATGTAACAATTGCGAAATACTAATAACTATTTAGCAAAAAAAATGCGTTTGAAATTTCATTTCATAAAATCTCCGCCCGATCTAATACTGGTTTAACGCCCTTTCAGGCCTTGAGTCTGAAAGTCATTATTTAAAGCCTCTTCGCCAATTCATGCCAAAACAAGATGGACGCAATGTAAGTATAAAAAACAATTTAGTGGTTTTAAATATTTAATTATCTCTCCTTTCACTCAGTGATTGATAAGAGGTATTTGTAATTCGATTCCTATATGACTACAGGTTAAAGTGTCATCATTATTTTAAGTTGTAATGAGGTTTAAACGTTTGTATCCTAGACCTGATCTTGAAGGTGATACACACGAGGTTGATGATCCAGATATCGAGGTGCAGCCCGGTGATGGAGAAAATACTAAACCACCTGCCCAAATGTTCGAGTTAGGAGAGGAGGCCCAACAAGCCACTTGGGAACTTCCAGAAGGATTATCAAACTACATCCATAAATATATGAAAATCCATGTTTCGGATAAAGACATAAAAGACAATGTGCTGTTGGATCACCCAGTGCCAACAAACATTAAGCCTGTACCAGATCTGGATTCGTACATAAAGATCCTCTTGCAAAACAATAAACGTTACTCGACACTAAAAACTGAAAGATTATTAAAAACTATTCACAAAAAAATGCATGTAGTACTGGGTCCATTATGCAAAGTATGGACGCTAGTGGATGAGTAAAAAGAGTCTAACCCAGAAGCTGAAGCTGTCCAAGATCTTGCAACTTGGTTTGAGCAATCAATGCTGCTGCTTTCACAACTTTTCAATACAATTGATTATTATAGGAGAGAAAATATTTTTTCCACCTTAATTGAATCCTCTTCAAGAGTGAAAGAAATTCTGAAGAAGGAAAAAGATCTGGATGTTTCAACTAATGAATTTTTGTTTGGAGAACCTTTTGAATCGAAACTGCTGAAAGATTCCAAGGCACTCAAAAAATCGGAATCGGTGTTTACTGGGTTGAAATTTTCAAAACAGTCATCAAGTGGTGCTGGTAGTGGCAGCCAATTTGGGCAGCCCTTTCGAAAAGGCCCCTTGTTTCAAAGAGGCAAGGGGCATTTCTTCAGCAAGATCAACCATAACAGAGGTAAGATCTTCTCTAGTAAATATTCCTGTCTGTGTAAAGTCAATGCCTCTCCAAAATGTGCACCCATTAATAAAAAATCTGTTTCCTCAGAAGCTTAACAGGACTTACTACCAGCAGGAAGGCTGAAGTTCTACCTAAAAAATTGGAAAGTGTTAACTCAAGATCCTCAAATCTTAAGTTTTGTCCAAGGCTATCAAGTTCCGTTTATAACAACACCTTATCAGTCTCACACCCCAAAACCTCCACGGTTAACTGTGGAGGAGCAGAGGATAATAGATCAGGAAGTAGAGGGAATGTTATCCAAAGGAGCAATCTCTTTAGTAACCTGGCCAAACCAAAATCATTACTTAAGTTCGATCTTTGTAGTACCCAAGAAGGATTCAGGATACAGACCTGTAATAAACCTGATGAGTCTAAATTCCAACATTCCTTACGAGCACTTCAAAATGGAAAGTCTATCCTTTATGAAAGAACTGATGATAGAAGGAGATCTCATGTGCAAAATCGACCTAAAAGATGCATATTTTTCTGTCCCCCTGCATCAAAAATCACAAAAGTATGTGAGCTTTCAATGGAGAAAGAAGATCTATCAATTTCTTTGCCTCTGTTTCGGCCTTGGGCCAGCTCCCAGGATATTTATCAAGCTAATGAAGGTTCCGATTGCCTTGTTAAGACGATTAAATGTCCGCTTAATAGTTTTTTTGGACGACATTTTGGTTCTAGCTCAATCTCGACAGGAGCTGGTGATGGCTCGGGACACTTTGATATTTGTTCTGCAACACCTAGGTTTTTCAATAAATTTTCAAAGATCAATAGTGGATCCAACTCATGTACTTCAATTTTTGGGTGTGGAAGTAGATTCGGTAAAAATGGTTTTAAGTCTTCCTCAGGAAAAAGTGGACACTATTGTGGGACAATGTCAAAGTCTTCTTTCAGCCCAAAGAGTGTCTGTGAGGGACCTGATGAAAGTGATAGGGCGTCTTTCCTCATCAACCATAGCTGTTCTCCCAGCACCCCTACAATACAGAGCTATTCAGAGACAACAGATTCAGGAGTTATCGCTCAGTCAAAATTACGACTCACTAATGACCTTAACAAGGGAGGTCAGGGAGGAACTCAATTGGTGGTGTCAAACCCTTCAATTATCAAATGGTCGTTCTCTTGTATACCATCCACCACAGTTAATAATAGACTCAGATGCTTCTATGCAGGGGTGGGGAGCATACTGCAAAGGCAAAAGGACTGGGGGTCAATGGTCAGCAAGGGAAAAGGATCTCCACATCAACGAATTGGAGTTGAAGGCAGCCATGCTAGCAATAAGATCGTTTCACCGTCAATTCCCCGAATCAATGTCTATTCATATTCGAATGGACAACATAGTTGCTCTAACTTATTTAAAAAAATGGGGGGTACTCGAAACAAGATCCTAACATCCTTAAGCAAGGCAATTTGGAGCTATCTCCTAGACCAGCAGATCACGATTACTGTCGAGTATCTCCCAGGGAGGCTCAATGTGGAAGCAGACACAACGTCACGGAATGTGAAGGACACCAGCGAGTGGATGTTAAACCCCGAAATATTTCAAAACTTGTGCAGGAAAAGAGGGACTCCGTGCACGGATCTGTTTGCTTCCAGGTTGACCCATCAAGTTCCCTTGTACTATTCATGGAAAATAGATTCATACAGCAGGGGACAGGATGCATTTCAGGCACGGTGGACATCTCTACGGGGTTATGCTTTCCCGCCATTTTGTCTGATCGGAAAAGTCTTGTGGAAAGTAAAGTCGGAAAGAGCAACATTATTATTGATTACCCCGGCTTGGCAAACCCAAGCTTGGTATCCTCAGCTACTGCAACTATCGGTTCAAAAACCACTACTTCTGTCCCACAGGAGGGATCTATTATCAAATCCTCAGGGAGAGTATCATCCACTCACTAAATCGAAGTCTTCAACTAGTGGCTTGGACAGTTTCAGGTGTAAGTTGCAAGCAGAGGGAATTTCAGAAAAGGCTTCCAATCTTATCTCTGCAGCAAGAAGAGAAGAAATAATTTCTCATTACCAATCGGCCTGGAATCAGTGGAATAGCTGGTGTTGTAGCAGACAGGCTGATCCCTTTCGATGTCCTGTGAATATAGTAATCGAATTTTTATCTGATTCTTTTGATGAAGGTCTTGAGTACAACACAATTGCAGGTTACAGGTCAGCAATTTCAGCCTATCATGAACCTATTAACGGGGTTGCAGTAGGAAAACACCCTCTTATTTCTCACCTTATGTCAGGCATTCACAACAAAAGGTTTCCACAGCCAAAATATTTGTTTATTTGGGATGTTAAGACAGTAGTAGAGTATTTGTCATCGTTAAATTCAACTAAAATCTCTGATAAGCTTCTAACATTAAAACTGACTATGTTGTTAGCTTTAACTTCAGCTGCTAGAGCACAAGAGATAACTTATCTTGATTCTTCACATTTAGTTAGACACCATTCAGGTTACACGTTCCATTTTGGGAGGCCTACAAAAGTGGCCAAAAAAGGAAAAGTTCGACCTCCAATAAAATTTTCGCATTTTAAAAAGGATTTAAATATATGTGTTTGTCATAATATAGATTTGTATTTAAAGAGAAGCAGTTCCTGGAGAAATGGGCAAGGTCAACTTTTGTTAAGTTATGTAGACCCTCATAAACCTGTTCAATCTTCCCCCATATCTAGGTGGATTGTTAATGTCCTTTCTTTAGCTGGTATAGATACTAAAACATTTAGGGGACATTCCACTAGATCTGCGTCTTCCTCAAAAGCTTCTGCTCAGGGAGTTCCCCTCAAAGAGATTCTCAAACGAGGTCACTGGTCTAATGTCACTATTTTTGAGAAGACATACAGGAAAAATGTGGACTCGGAATTATCTGATTTTGAATCCAAGGTTTTAAGTACGCTTTAAAGAGAGGCTTTAGATAATGACTTTCAGACTCAAGGCCTGAAAGGGCGTTACACCAGTGTTAGATCGGGCGGAGATTTTATGAAATGAAATTGAGGATTGTGCAATCCCGATTTTATGAATAAAATCGAAGCCAACGATCTAATACTGCCCTCCCTCCGTACCTCTGCATCACCTCAAAATTTTGTCTGTTTTAATTTTAGGTCAGAGCAGTTACCATGGATTTTACAGAGGTCGAGGCAGTCGAGGTCGTGGACGTGGAACTGCTTAATAGATTTTATTTGACTATATGTTATTATGTTACAATATGTTAGTTTTTCACATTTTGTACTTGCCTCTGGTTATAAAGAAAACTTTATGTTCATAAAAAAACGTTTTCTGATTTTCCGGTTGTTGGTCATAAATTGGCTACAACTCGGTTTCATTTTATAAAAAAAAAAAAAAAAAAAAAAAAAAAATTAATATAAATAGATCATTGAAATGAATAAAATCGAGCTTTAAATTTGCTTTATGCCAATGACTTCCAGACTCAAGGCGTGAAAGGGCGTTACACCAGTATTAGATCGTTGGCTTCGATTTTATTCATAAAATCGGGATTGCACTGCGGGCGCTTCGCGCCCTTGCACAATCCTCAAATCTTGGACAAACTTTTTTGATACACACTGTACTTGGCGAGAATGCGTGCGGAACAAATCAGACTCAACAGAAGAAAATTCTTAATTATCGGTAATGATGGAATGAAAATGTTGCTAAGAAACATAAGAATAATAATTACACAGTCACTATCTGACACCATTAGCATTTCATTTTTACATGTTTTTAACAAATATTTTGAGGTAAATTAAATAAACTTGAAAACTGACGCATTACATGTGTTGGATAATAAGCTACTACTATAGATGCTGTTGTACGTATTTTTTTAATCATTTCGTTTATGTTTAGTTTTGTATTATTAAAATATGCAGCCATGATAAATATGGAAAAAAGAAAAACAAACTTGTTTATAAAAACATTTTATTTGTATCGAACGAAAAGCTTCATTTTACAAATAAACTGTTTTTATAAACAAGTTTGTTTTTCTTTTTTCCATATTTAGTTTTGTAGTTCCATTGTACTTGCCGCTTGTGATTAAAATTTCCAAACAAAATTTCTCATGAAGAAAATATGAATTTGATTCGCCTACACGATATCAGAGTGCTTTCCATTGGTATAGATGAGTTGGCAGATAGCGCATGTGTTCACTTTTCAATTTCAGAGCGAACGCACAGTGAAATTAACTAACAATTGTACTACCAAATAGGGCACCAAACTGAAATTAAACGTTCAGTGTGTGATTAAGTAAGTAATTTCTTGTAAACATGTGCGTACAAGTCAATAACATGACTGAGCTCTAGCTACGCCTCTGAATTTAGTCCGTTTAATTGGTTAATGCCAAATAAATTATTACTTACTTACTTACTTACTTCTCAGGAAGTCCTTTAAAGACAATAAAAATATGGCTTTCTTATTTCTTAGCGAGGTAAAAACTTGTAATTAACTTCAAATTTGCAAACAGCATATTTTTTTACAAAATGAGGCTTGAACAGTTCTGTACGCATGTGTGCGCAAAAATGATTTAATGTTAGTGTAATTACTTAATTTAATCGATAAGAATTCTCGTTCTATTACATGTGAAGTAACGAAAAGAAAAGAAACATCTACTTGGTTATTCGTTCCTTTAAATTGTTTTGTGCAATATTTCAATAACTTATTGACGCTTTTTTCTTCAGACGTTGAATGTAAACTAACAAAAGAGTAAATTTCCATAAAAAGATGTATCTTTTCTTATTATTGTAACAAAGCATTTTTCGGAGATGTTAAACATAAAAGACACGACAATTGCAGCGCAAAGTTATTGGGTCGAGTGGGACGCGAACCCGATTGGAAAGGTACATTGTGTGCGGATATCATAAATTAATTATAATACACAAAATACAGCACATGGTTTCAGTTACATGTAAAGTAGTTCCTTAGGTTCGATGATTGGCAAGCGCTGTCTTTCAATCTAGGAACGATCACCAAACTGCATACTCTTTCTCATAAATTCATACATTATCCATCAAGGTAGCCATTGCCTTGTTCCTAATCTCAGTAGTTGTTAAGCAGTTATCATAGTAAAAGACAATAAGTCATGATAAAATCATTTCCCCCTGATATATCAAAAATTTTTGTTAGTCATACTATTCAACATGAAAACGATGCTTAAAAGAACAATTGTTCAAGAATCCTTACATTTTATTAACTTCCATTAGTTTGATATGTAAACTTTTTGAAAGAATGTTCAGGCAATTATACTGTTCGATTGTACGTGCTTTGAACACAAAATAATTGTTTGTGTTTACTACCTATATGTTTATCTTGCAGATTTTTGATAATCACTATTTAATTTGTTTTCTTTTGATTGTTGCAATTAGAGAAGTTAAAACAGTCAGCGAATGAAACCAAGCGATGTTTTGATAATCGTTTTGAATAAGTTAGTAGTAGACTTTACAGTTTGGTTTACAAGTAAGACTTTTGTGTTGTGATGATTTTAGATTGAGAGTAGATTTAGGTAATTGCTAAAAGCATAATTTTATTTTAGAATAGATTCGTTTACAGATACTTATTTGAAGCGACGTTATGTTTACAAACATTAGTGTTCTTGGCTCGATACTTGCTCTATGTTACAGCAGAAATACTATTGATCAAGTCATGTTTCTATGAATAAGCGAACACATCTTCACAAGTAAAAAGATGCTCACTATACATGCCAAAGATTATTTACATTACAGTCGACTGTCGATATCTCGAACCTCGATATCTCGAACTTTTCGGTATCTCGAACAATATTTCTGATCCCCTGACTGATTTTCTCTCGTTATCTCGAACTATCCCCACGCTGGAAAAAAAAATGGCTAAGCGAAAAAAAACACTTCCTACCCCTTTCTCGATATCTCGAACTGTCGATATCTCGAACTTTTCTCCCGGTCCCGGTGAGAGTTTGAGATATCGAGAGTCGACTTTATTTGGTTTTTACAAGTCCCTTTAAAAGCACTAATGTGAAATGTCTAATAACACTCATTAGAATCTATAAAGTTTGTTTTTTTTGTTTAAACAAGCTATTAACTTGTAGATACACTCTTTTTTGTAAGAACAAGTAAAAATCTGACTTGAGATTGGCTGCTCTTATTTGTTTGAGCCTTTTCAGCCTGAATTATTCTTATTTTGTTCTTGGCTTTAAGAAAACAGTTTCAGATTTCAACTTCATTTTGTTCTTATTTATCGAATTTCCAGTAAAATAAGATATCCAATTGTTTTAGAAACACCTTTTGCTCTTGTTTCCTTCTTGATGATTCGATTTATTTGTAACACAGCGTGGTAGTGAAGTTAATATATATAAAAAATGATAGCCCTTACTAACCTAGTATGAGCGTGGTAGCTTTTAAGCAGGTTGTACGTGGCGCCATCATTTATTGCAGGCGGGAAAAGGAACAACCACAAGTGAAAACAATATACTTCTAAACCATTTGTTGGTAGTTCGGGAGAAAATTGCAAAATAATTCACATTCTGAATTGTTCCCATTTTACAAGAAAGTTCAGTCTAAAATTGTTTTTAATTTTTGGGCCAATGATTTGAGCTAGGTCGTTCTTATTTTGTTCTTATATATTGGCCAAATCTAAGGCTTGTATTATTGTTGTTCTTGTAAAAAAGAGAGTGTAAGATCAGAAAATCACTTGTCTTTATTTTTCTTTAGATTTTAAAACAATAAGTAACCTGACACTTAGTATGGACGAGCAATCAGCTGTAAATGTATATTTTAATTCAAACAACCAGGGGCAAAAGACCTATTTCAAAGATATCTTGTCTCGTATTACCATCCAGCCAGGCTTTAAGTGCTTAGATATCGGTTGTGGTACTGGAAATGCAGCTGCTGATCTCGCAGCTATTGTAGGGGAGTTCGGAAGGGTCGTTGGGATTGATCCTGACAAGATGAGATTAAAGCAAGCAGTTGAAATGTATGGGCAACACAAAAACATAAGTTTTGTGTGCGAAAAAAGTGTTGGATTTCCGTACGTAGATGGTGGCTATGATGTTGTATTGAGTAACGCAGTGTTGCATTGGATACCCACAGAGGAGAAACTAATTACGTTTCGTAGAGTTTACGAATCCATGAAAGAGGGTGGAGTATTTGCAGCTGCAATCATTAGAAATTTGCCGGTAAATCTGCTCAAATTGGTGCATTTTTGTCCAGAGGATTCTAAAAGTAAGTTTTTATCCAATTTCCATCTGGAAACGTCGGATTTTTTTAGAGAGTCCTTTTGTAAAATTGGTTTTAAGATTGAGGAATTTGAAAATGTTGATTATGAAATTCCCTTTGATGGTGAGATGAAGCACGTTCAGTACATTGATGCCACTGCCATGAATGGTAAATTAAAGCTGATTGATATTTACAAAAAACATAACGTATCTTTTGACAAGTATCCTGATGGACGAATAAAATATCAAACCAACTACTTTCGCATTATTTTGAGAAAATAGACAATCGTTGTGTTGATATAAATATGTACTATTTATAAATGTTAACTATTTTAACTCTTTATTGGAATCATTTTTTCACACTAATTGCACATATATGGTGGCCCATGGAAGCCATCGTAAAATTTCTTTTAAAAATCAAAAAACATGTTTAATTTGCTGTTTTGAATTAAGATGAGTTGTAAATTAATTTTCATTTGTTTTTATTTCAATTTTCAAGGCCAATGCAAATCCACTTTGCTTTAAACACTTTAATACGATGGCTCTTCTGGTCCATCGCGTGGCCCATGGAGGCCACTCAAACTGCTGACTATAAAGACCGGTTTCTAGTTCATTCGCTGTGGTCGCACGAATGAGCGATCTGATTTTTGATTGGGTGACGCAATCTCATTCACCTGGTTGTTCAAATCATTTCAACTACTGAGCGAATTCGCGCGACCAGAGCGATTGAACTGGAAACCAGTCTTAAGTACATACGTTATTTTTTGGTGAGCCTTTTCAAGTATTTTGATTACATTTCTGCAAATGAATCCAATGAATTTAAACGAATAGAAGATAATGATCTGTTCTCAGTACAACTAAAGGGTAGCATTATCAACGCAAGAGATCCTCTCGCTTAAAACAATAGACCTTTCCCGAATTTCTGTTTAAACACCGTGTTATAGCCCAGCCTCTAAGTTTCGCCTCTTTTTCAAACTCTTAATCACTTCTAATTATTCCACTGGGGAACTGAAAGAACGAGTAACTATTACTTACTGAAAAACATTATGAAATTAGAAAAACAATAAAAACATAGAAACGAGGCTAAACTTGATAACTAAGCATTAACTCTGCATTTAAACAGAAATTCGAGAAAGGTGTATTCGAAAATGGACAGTAATAACGAACAAACAAAATAAGCCTAAATTCCAGAGGCAAAGACAAAACCGTAGTTTATTCATTTTATTTTTTTTTCTCTAGTGAGATAGAAAATGATTTGCACATTAAATAAGTTTTTAATTTTTTTGAATCACATCTAACTTCGATAGGCCACACGGTGGACCAGAAGGGCCACTAATTTTATAATAATTCTTATTCGACTGTTGATTTATAAAATGAAAATTAATTTGTAATTCACGTTGAACGTTTCAGAAGAAATTTTACAATGGCTTCCATGGGCCACCATACACATATTATATTTTAATTTTTATATTATTGTGTGATTTATGACAATGGCATGCACAATGCACAAAGTGTTTTCCTTCGGCATGAATTTCCCAGTTTGTATTGTAGAAGGTTGAAATTTCAAAAAATCTCGAACAGAAATGAATCAAAAGGAACACATTTTATGTCTTAGAAATCCTTTCTTTACAGTAATATCCTTCTTTGAAATGTGCGTCACAAGATGTTTACAAAACCGTTTTAGTATATTCATGCAAAAATAATCCCTTCAGGATATCATGCATTTATTGCCTATTTTCATGCAATGCAAATGACGTGCATAGGCTTATTCATTAAAAATAAACAATATAAATAAACGAAATGTGCAGACAAATGTCGGCAAGCTCAAAGAATCTGATAGCTCTAGAAAAATGGACTCAACTGTTCGGAAGCATGGTAGCTAATAGCGTTATAAAACAAAACTGAGTCCGAATAAATTCATTGTGTTGAAAAATCTAGAATCAGATTCAAACAAACCATAGAAATACAAAAAGAGAAAGAATCACAACACTTTTAGATCTTTTGAAACAACCGCGTCCTTTTCGCAGGTATCGTATTTGTTTCACTGATATAATTTGCATATTTAATGAAGTTTCGATTGTTTCATACTAACAATAAGCAGAGTTTCTCATTGGTTATTTGAAATTTGAAATTTTAATTTTAGAATGAATTAAACAAAATATGCATAAAATTCAAAACATAGTTGGACGATCTTTTGTCCTTAAGACCGAACATTACGATATTATAAACAGGGCCCGCGCTACCGGGGTGGCCAGGGGGGCCATGGCCCCCCCCCCCCCCCCCCCCCCCCCCACTTTTTTGCTAAGGAAGAAACTTTTTTCACACATAAATTTAAAAATTAAAAAAAAATCGGGTGTGGCTACGCAACTGAAAAAGGAACAGCCAAAAGCTTATTATGCATTCAGGCTTTAAAGACCACTACCGAATCATTTACTTTGATGCAATCGACACCGTAGTCATGGCCATTAAGGACCGTTTTGAGCAACCAAGCGCTATCAATTCTTTTCAAGCATCGAGCAGTTTCTTTTGACATCCATCAACTCCGACGACCCCTACCAGACAGAGATAGGCGCTCTTGAAAAGTACTTGGATGACCTTGACATCTCTGCACTGCCTGCCGAAATCCAAGTTCTGCGCTCTCGTTTTTAAAAATGAAAAGGTTGCTCATTTTGAGGAGATAACAGACAATATAGTCAAATCAAGCGGCGCACTAGAAAGAAGTCTCTTTGGAAACATCATCAAGTTGATGAAGCTAGTCCTTGTTGGTGCAGCTACAAGTGCAACACCCGAGCAATCAAAACTTGGGTTCGAGCAACAATGACTCAAAAGTGTTTCAACTCTTTGGCAGCTTTCTTTTCACAAAGAACTTACGGATAACATTTCTTTGGTATGGTATGTTTGGTATGTTTCTATTAACTATGGGTAAATATAGCCAACGAATTTGTTGCCTCGAAACCATCCAGAAAAAATATTGTTGGGAAATTTGTGGATTCTGATTTATGGTATATATACTACATTGTTATAGTTATAATTACTACTATAATTACTTACGTTCTCTTTAAAAATGATTAAAAGATTATTGTAGGTGTATAAATCTTTAGGAATCAGTACACTGTTAGCCAATCTTGAGCTGTCAAAATTGCAAAAACTTTCCTTGCCCTCCGGCGTCAACCATGGTGGCGCCTTCACTCTAAATTGCCGATTTCAAAATTAATCAGTATAAAATGTGGCCCCTCCACTTTCAAATTCATAGCGCGGGCCCTGATAAACCAACTTTATGTGTCTTATAAACCCCTATATCTAGTGAAAGCCGTCGTCCTGATCAAAGAACTTCAGCACACTATAAGATAAATGATCATTGAACTCACATTTAATCAGGATTCAGTGAAGCTAAAGTAGTTATTAAAATAACTGTTGTAGAAGTTGCATGTTGTGTTTTCGTTATAAAAATGGTGTCTTGTATGTTTTTCTTCTTTTTTATCTACTGAGTAAGTTTGAATTAATAAGCTTTTAACTCGATTGCCTTCCACTTATCTGTGATTAACTTAAGCCTATCAAGACTTCGTTTAATGGTGGAAAATCATAAATAAATTGGCAGTAAAAACCTCTGATTTCTCGTTAATTGTCGGTAAAATTCTCGTGTGATTAATTATGTGTTTTTTTGCGCGCCAAAAAAACTTGAACTAGGACGCGGTTCTAACCGATTGTTAGAAAAGAACAATAGAAAATTGAATAGATCAGCTGAATGTTGTGATTCTTTCTTTTTTCGTATTTCTATGAACAAACACTATAAGATTTGTAAAAAATGCTTATATTTCGATTTTTAGCAAAATCATCATCAGAGTGGTGTTACAAAAACGAATCAAAATATTTAAAAGAGCGACAATTCCTTGGAGGCCATAAGTCCAGAGTTCAACTTCGGACGTGACTGTTTTATGTTCAGCGCTTCTTTAATTAATAAAACTAGCCGCCAAGGCGGCGTCGCTCGCCGCCCATGTCCAACTGCTCTGTATCACTGTATCAATAAACGTCAAATTTCCTTATAAACGGCTCGTGTACAACTTGTGTTCAACCAGAAGCAGATTCGAAGTCACAACCTCTGGTAAAACCAATCTTTTATCAGTGTAACAATACACTCAAAACGTAGAGAGAGAAAACTTCAAATTTTTATTAGCTTTTGTTTTAAAAAAGTTACGCGCTCTAACATGGGTGCTATCAAACGTAAGCGGGAAATCGTTTCTCTTCTTAAAAAGATCACTCTGGAGGAGAGAAAAAAGGCACGTGCTAAATGAATAAATAGAATAAAAAAACGTTCGATCAGAACGCTTAACAATTAAAAGAATAAGAAGAAATTAATTTATTAAAAGAAAAGCAAAAAAAAAACATTTTGTTTTGATATGATACTCTTTTTTTACCTATCGGTTTTTTAACATTTTGATTGCTCAAAAAAAAAGTTCACCCGTCTCAGACAGCCAGGCAAGAGTTAGTGGCAAACCGAACATATGCTGCCACGTTCTGCCACTGCTGCTTTTTGTCCAAAATGTTTAATCAGTTAGTTTCTTTGTATTTAGTTGATGTATTGTTTTCAAAGCCAAGTCAACGTGGAATATAAAACTAACAATAATAATGAAAACAAAACGTTGGTCCTATTAGTTCATCAGCCAAAAAAAGTCACGCTCGATTGGGGTTGCAATGTATATGCTTCGAACTCACGTCGCACACAAAAAAAGAAATAATTTCGCTCACAACTCAATCTACCATTTTGCGTGACTTACAGACAAACAAACAGACGGAGAATCGGCTATTAATATATAGACTAGCCGCCAAGGCGGCGTCGCTCGCCGCCCATATCCACCTGCTCTGTGTATCACTGTATCAATAAACGGCAAATTACTTTATAAACGGCTCATACAACTTGGAAAAGATTCGAAGTCACAACCTCTGGTGTGCAGTCAGTGTTACATCAGTGTTACATTAACTATTTTTCAGGCTTTTCATTATGTGTGACTTATTTATTTTTTAAAACCAATCGTTGATCAGTACAACAATACACTCAAAACGTAGGAAGAAGAACTTCCACTTTTTTATTAGCTTTTGTAAAAAAGCTTTTTTAAAAAAGTTACGCGCTCAAACATGGGTGCTATCAAACAGGTCGAAAATGGTTTCTCTTCTTAAAACGTTCACAAGGGAGGAGAGAAAAAATGCACGTGCTAAATGAATAAAGAGAATAAAAAAAAAACGTTCGATCAGATTAAAATAGATTAAAAGAAATCGATTAAAAGAAATTAAGACAACTATTACGACAAAAGCAAAAAAAAAAAACATTTTGTTTTATGATACTCTTTTTTTACCTATCGATTTTTAAACATTTTGATTGCTCAAAAAGAAAGTTCACCCGTCTCAGACAGTCAGGCAAGAGTTAGTGACAAACCGAACATGCTGCCACGTTCTGCCACTGCTGCTTTTTGTCCAAACTGTTTAATCAGTTAGTTTCTTTGTATTTAGTTGATGTACTGTTTTCAAAGCCAAGTCAACGTGGAATATAAAACTAACAGTAATAATAAAAACAAAACGTTATTCCTATTAGTTCATCAGCCAAAAAAAGTCACGTTCGATTGGGGGTTGCAATGTATTTGTTTCGAACTCACGTCGCACACAAAAAAAGAAATAATTTCGCTCATAACTCAATCTACCATTTTGCGTGACTTACAAACAAACAGACAGACAGACAGACAGACAGAGAATCGGCTATTAATATATAGATGTTCCAATTATCGCTTTTGTCGATGACGCGGATGTTTTGTTTCACAATGTTGGTATGCTTAAGACGTAAATTATCAGGAGATGATATTGAATGTACGTCATTGAATATGTCGTCATGAAAGTTCAAAATATCAACTGCAACTGGTAGCAAATATCCATATTGGACATAGGAATCAGTATTTATTTTATTTAGTTGGTATTGTTTTAAGTGACTGGCCTCACTCAGTTGCTATTGCATCTACTTTCCAGGCGGGGCCACGGCTTAGGTTGGAGTTTCCGAAGTATTTGACACTCTCATGAGTGACAGAAGCCCAACCAATAGCCTGTGCTTTCCTGGATGAATTGCAACACCTGATTTATGATTTACCCAATTCCCCTCACATGGCATGGGTCGACCCTGCGCTATGGTACATTCACTCGCGCATGGAGAAACGCTGCCAAGGGGAATTGAATCCCGACCTCTCGCCAGAATTACGAGAGTTAACCACTATATTACGGCGCCATTTAGTTAGTAGTTATTATTATTTGGTAATACGCATTATTTACAAAGTAATGCATATGTTCTTTTCAAAGCTGTCTCACAAGCAAAGGGATGTTATTGATGATTGCAACTCTTTCAGCAAGTACTAAAGATATATGCAGTAAACATCCATCAGTCCTATTCTTGAAAAGCTCAATGTAAATTGACAAATGGAGATTGACTTGATACTAATAAGTAATAACAGATTTGGTATCAAAAATGTCTGCTACGCCAGCTCATATCACTCTTCAAAAACAAGTGCGAAAAGAGAAACAAAACTTATCTTCTTAAACACCATGTTATTTCATGGTTTTTATTTTATAAGAGGTTCGGGATTTCCGAGTTACAAAACCGAGTTATAAAACCCGAGTTACGCATTTTGACGTCACAAACCGAGTTACTAACTTAGTGACTACCCAGTGGGCAAAATCGTCAAAAAGTCACTGTGACGGAGAGCATTTTGTATTGAAATTGTGTATAAATTTCTATAGAAATGCACTCCTTCGTTGATTTTTTTTAACAAATGTGCCGACTGGGTAAGAACTAAATCACAAAATGAAATGAAGCACTTCAAGTTCACCAAATGATGTGTACACTATTGCGTATTAAACGTTATTTTTTTAGTTAATTAAAACTTGGGAGTCACTCATCAATAACAGTAATATTTATCTTAAAATGATAGAATTTTGCTAACTTGCTTTCTCTTGTTAAACTTTCAGACAAATCTTCTGTTTATGTCGCGCAATCATTCCAGTGCTATAAGACTATCAGTTCGAAATTAAAAACCTGTTGAAATACAAATAGTTCAATGAGAACACATTTAGTCAGAGCGCTAAGGCCTAATTTTTTTGGAAATGAGGAGGACATTATGAAACCTGTTTGAATATTTTGTCAGTATTATCGCGTCTAATTAGGCCAATAAGTAATTTCAAGAAGGCCAGTAAAGCTTTTCTGACTCTATATATCATAAAGTTGGGCGCAAACCGATCAAGCATTTCATCAAACATTTATTTCTAACTAGTAAACCGTGTAAAAATTTTTGACAGGTTTTAATCGATGTGAGCTGAATAAAGAGAAACGCTTAGTGTAAGGAAATAAGTATGATAATGTTTGGAATTGAAGTAGAAAGAACATGGTAGGAACTACTAATTAGCAAAGATCTAAACTTTGATGTGACAATTGAACTAACAAAAGATAACAGATTGACAACAGACATCTATTCTAAAATACATATTTACAATTACAATTTAATTTACAATTATAAAAAATCCACGGTAGAGTTTACTTGTTCAAGTTCGATTTTCACTTTCGCGAGTAAAAATGACATTATTTCGGTTACAGACGGATCCAAATTTGGAATAACTTTTCGTATAAATAAACTATATTATGTCAACTATAAACTAATTCTACGCTGCAAGAAACATTACACTTAACTAAAAACAAGATGCCCTTACGGGCAGAAAGATTTCTGCAAAATCAGCTGAAGTATGAAAATGGAAGAATAACATTCTTGAAACTTGAATGGTTTTGAATGATTGGACAATAAAATACAATACAATACAACATTGACTGCTGCTCAGTGTAGACTGCACACAGCATCTGAATGAAAAATTACTTTATTTTGGAATAAAGTAACAGAATAATGAGTGTACATTGATCATTTCTGATTTCAAAGTAATTACGTAAGTAAATCAAACACAAAATTCAAACATTTAAGATTGCTATCAATCTTCCTTTTTACGAATGGACTAATTGCAAACAAAAAAGTAAACAAAAATTTTGATCATGAAAAATACAAAACTGAAAATTGAATGTTTTTTACAGGATGTGAAGTGTTTCGAATTGTATATCAAAATTAGGAAGGCTGTCCATAATTAGAGACATTGATCACCTAAAAACTACTGATCACCGACAAAAAACAATACTGCATTTCAAAGTATTATACAAGCACATAAGCTTAAAATATAGCTAGAGTGAAACATCAAAGATATAAAAAGTGGTGCATAGTAGGCAGACATTTGGAGCTGAGATGGAACTTAAGCTGAGCTGTACGCATCCAGAGCTTAAAAAGCATTACAGCCCACATTTGAAACAATGATCTTTTTTTAGAAAAAATCTCAGGCATTAATCTCAAAAACAAAACATACCTTTTCATTCTGTTTATAAAATGAAACGAAAAATCACCATTGAATCATAATAATATAATATAAGATAATAATAAATTACTGCTACAGATTTTATTCTTCATCTTCAGTTTTGGAAATGTGCATCTTCTTTAATTATACTGACTAAAGCTGCTTTGGGATCCTTTTGGTTGGTACTGGCAAAAACCTGCTCAAAGTCAGCAAAAAGCGACATTAGAACGTTTGAATAAAAGTTGCTCTTACGTTATTTTGCTGACTTTGAACAGGTTTTTGCCTGCTGGGATTCTTTGTTGTGAGTTTCTTCGACTAAAATGCGTGACTTTGGCTTTGTGTAAACATTCGCACGAGATTTCAAAAAACCACTAGGTTTGGACAGTAAGAAGAAGAAAAAGAACAGAGCCGGTTTTAAGGTATTTCTTGCTTTCGCAGAAATCCAAAAATAAAATTACAAAATTTATAACCTTTCATTGTAAGCTGTTTCTTACAGCGTAGAATTATTTAATATTTTTATTATATTTTTAAGAAGATTTTGTTTTTTATATTTTTTGGGGTTTTTTTCTGTTTTTTTGTAAATATAATCGGGTCGGTCCCGACCACCATTCCGGGCCCAGACCCGAAATGCTGCCTGGGATCTGGAGCCCGGATGGTCTTCTCTGAACCGTGCGAAGTCTACGAAAGTGAGTTCTAAACAAAACCAATAAAAATTAATAGTTTACCGCGAATATAATAGATGATGTTAGATTCTACAAATAAAATCTTACTGTTTTGACCACCGCCATTGACATCGAGATCTGTAAAAATATCATATGTATATGTACACGTGACTGATTAAAGAAGACAATTAAATCAACTAAGATGTGTGTTGAAAAATAAAATCTATTCAAAAACTTACTACTTGCACTGACTGAAGGCATAGATTCTAGTCTCGCCTTTCCAACATCTAAAACATATGGAACATACCACTTGAAGGAGTGTGAAGAAAGCATAATTATACATTCATTCAAAATAAGCATATTTGCACTCTTACTGCTTGAAGTTGATGTATCCACATCCATTAGATCTGAAAAAAATACATTAATCATCACTGTTTAAATAATGTACTTTTTTTATCGTATGTGTTGAAAAATATTGCTTATAAATTAACATTGATTGAACATAATGAAAACTCACTGCTGACTACTTTATTATTCTTTGGAACATCTAAAACGTATATATGCATACGTATTTACATCCATAACTTGAAAGAAGGAGTCATTTGAATAAAAGAATACAGATGTATACTTGTATATAGAGAATAGAATGGAGGGTCACACAGAAATACTTATATCTAGCTATATGCTATTATTTAGAACGCTTACCAGCAGGTTTTCTTGGTATGGGCTCTACCCTTTTAACCATCCTTTTCGTTACTAAAAAATAAAATGTTTATGAATCAAACTAATGAAGAAACATTCAAATGACTTCCTTCAGGGTGTTCAAATGGAGACATAGAAATGTAGTTATGCTTAAGTTGCATACCTGGTTTTTTCTTTTCAAATTCATCTAATTCTAAAAATAAAGCAGTCAAAACCATAAATGTATATTCTTTAATGAAAAAGTGGTGAAAGTAAATAAGGTAAACCTTACTTGCAACACATTCTTTTTCAAATACTAAAATATGAGGAAGATATATTTATTAGAATGCAAATAATGAAATGAAATGAATGAATGAAAATCCCAGATAAAAAATGTTCAACTTACTAAGATCTTTGTTGGCTGCAGCCATATCTTTTTTACAACTAAAAAAAAATTAAAATTTCATAGTTTTACTTTACAACTCTTACAAAAATAATGCTAAAGATACTACATTATTAAACTGCAAATATATCTCTTTGAAAGAGTGCCCTGACTTTTGGTTCATGAATTGACTATGGAGATGTGTTGCTATTGACTAAAAGCTCGTAATTTTCCATGCGCAATTCATGGTAACAGAGTACACGACGGGAACGTAAGTCAATGGGACTTGTACTCCACCTAAAGAAGAAATGAACATATCATGTGATAAAAGTTGATGACATTTCTTTAGTATTAAATATAGCAGTTAATAGCTGGCACCTTAAAGAACAGTCATCGTATATCAGAAAAAACGGAGACAGTAGTTCTACTATAAACAGCATTAACGAACCACCTAATGGATAGAATAAATATCACACTGGTAAAGATACTCAAAGGAAAACCATACACAGTGTAATAATCATCCATCACACCCGTCACAATAATACACATGTTACTGAACTAACAAAAGGGCACAGATTATGGCAAATAAAGAAAAACTGCAAAATAAACAAAACAATAAATAGTTTACTGTAAAACTTGTGGGAAGACAACATTCTGTGTATACAACTTCCCATTGATGTAACCTTGTTTACCTGTGGCAGCAACTTTGACTTTAACATTATCAAATGCCTTTGCCCTAGAACAGGCTACATATAGCTGAACATGTGAAAAGCACGGTCGTTGTAGAAACAAACCAATTCTTTCAAATGTTTGACCTTGACTCTTATTAACAGTGAAGGAATAAGCCAAACGAATCTTCAGTTGTCTACGTTTCAAAGTGAAAGGCATATCTGTGTCAGAGGGTGACAATTGTACCCTAGGTATGAAAATTGTTTCTCCAACAGCTGATCCTGTCAAAACGTCAGCTTTAATAAAATTCTGCGATAGTTCCCAAACAATCAAGCGTGTCCCGTTGCAAAGACCCTTCTTGATTTTCAAATTTCGTAAAAGCATAATTATTGCTCCAACTTTAAGTTTCAAACAATGTGGAGGCATACCAGATGGTGCGATGCTGTTTAAAAAATTAAGCGGATAATTTTGTCGCTCGTCCTCATCATCACAATCAACTTCATCAGCACTATAATAGCAAACTGGATCACCAGGCAATCTTTCCAATACCTCATTATTAATTATTAATGACTGCTCATTTTTAGGTGTCAAAATAGCAGTTGAAGCATATTGATTACGTTCCAGGCCGTCATACATGACTGAAATAAGCGATGTGTTTTCAGACACGACACAGCAATCTGGAATTTCAATGGCACCTTTAGCAGGATCATCTTGTTTAAATGGTAACTCCCCATTACCCAATTGCAACAGCCACTGACAAAATTGTTGTTCCTCAGGTCTAGCTCTCATGTTTAGAGTTAATGAGAATTTTGACACTGAAGCCCATAATGCAGAACTGGTTAAACACACCTCAATAACATCAGTGGGTTTTGCTTTCTTTACAACAGGTAAGCATTGACGGAAATCTCCGCTCCATAACAGTACTTTGCCACCAAAGAGAGTATCGTTTTTACAAACATCACGAAGTAATCGATCGATGGCATGAAAGATATGAGTGGAAACCATTGTCGCTTCATCGATGAGAAACAGGTCTACACTACCTAAGTATTCAGCATGTTTTGATGTTGGAGTTACATTACAAACACTGGTTTCTAAAACAGGAACAGGCAAACGAAATAATGAATGCAATGTACACCCACCAGAAAGTAAAGTGGCTGCAATACCTGTATATGCAGCAGTAGCGACTTTCCAACCTCTGGCCCTACATGCTGCTATAACATAGTTGTATGTAAATGTTTTACCTGTGCCAGCTGGTCCATCAAGATAAAACAATGTATCAGGTTGTGCCAAAGCGCCTTTTACATTTGAAACAGCAGATAATATTGCATCAGCCACAGCCACTTGCTGCTCATTAAGCAGAGGCCTTACCTGTTGTGTCTGGTCAATGTATAAGTTTACATCAACCTCTTCCTCGACAATTTGTTCAATTAACTCAGGAAGGTTTAATTGCGTTAAGGACATACCAAATTGTTTGAGTATGTTATCGATATATCCCAAAACCTTTTGCTCAGCTTGAGTAGCAGGCAATGTGCGCGCATAGTCCTCGCACAATTGATCCTTGAATGTATTCCACAGATCCAGCGGATTCAATGGCTCACAGTGTGTCAATATTGTGACGAACAGTTGCCTCAATTGTTGTGGCATTTGGAATGTAGATGCCTCTTCCAATGTATTGTGCCATTCCTCATCATCTTGAAGAAGACCTCTTGCAATACATGCTTCACGAAATGTATCATAAACAACCCCATTGAACGTGCGCAAATACTCAAATGATGTGGCACCAGGAACATGAAGCAATAAAACACGAAGGAAAAATCTTTCTCCTTCTGTTGGTCTTGCATTGCATAGTCGAGCAATTATTGGCTTATATGTTTTATCTCTTGCTTTCCATTTTTTTTCCTTATCGTGAAATACATAATGATTTGGAATGTCAGAAAGCAGATATTGTCGGGCATCAGGATCTTCAACATTCAATTTAAACCATGCTGTGAGGTGAGTGTCTCTCATAGATGCCCTGTCTGCAGCTGCATACTCTTCACCAGGTTGAAAATAAACTCGTTGAAGATCTGGCAAATGCACTGCCAATCTTTTGATACAGTGTGATTTCTCATGCATGGAGAACTCAAATATTCTCCACAGAGCTTCAGGTGCATTAACATATCGAGCATCTAAAAAAGTTTTAATTTCATCATATTCCAATTGTTCGTTAATTTCGACATGCGCTCGATCATGTCCTTTATATACGTATTTGAATAAATATTTAACACTTTTCATAGAAGTACAACCCTCCAAATTTATATGCGCATTATATTTCTTTGATAACCAGGGACAGTATGGAACTACTCATCGATGATCTAAATCTACGTTTTTAAGCCTCACAGTTCGACCATTATTTCGTCTGCGATACAAAGGATAGCCATTAACATTAATTTGTGTTGAATCACAGAATGATTTGGGAAAATCCTTGGTACAGTTGCCATCATCTCCCATACAAACAGAAGTCTCATTGTAAATCCCACATGGACCATGAATCATACACGATTTGATGATGTTGTGTAGATCTGGCTCCTCATCTGGATCAGGGATTTCAGCACATATCAAGCTGTCAACATCATCAGTATTTTGTAACTTATCCTCTTGTGCTAAATGAATAAGAATATGTCCATGAGGTAAAGAACGCTTTTGAAATTCAATCACATAAAGGTGAGAAATTGTTTTCCCCAATACACCATTTTTTATGACATCATTTAAAAGTGCTTTCAATTTCAAATTAAAAACACGTGCAACCAAGTCAGGTCGATAATGCGCAGGCTCATTATCTAAATTTTCGGTAATTTCCTTCCAATTTGGATTACACGTAAAAGTGCAGAACAAATCAGGTTTTCCCATTTTAGTCAAGATAGCCATTGCATCTTGGTAATTTTGTTGCATAGCTCTTGGACTGCCCTGAAAAGACGATGGTAATATCACAGGTCTGCCTGCATTTAAACCTCCATTTCCTGCAACATTGGCAAGATGATCAATCAACCCTTGATATTGCTCAACACGTAACACTTTTTGGTTTCTCCGAATATAGTTGAGACGATCAGATTCCACCTTACAGTAACAGTCAACCGCGAATTGTTGAAATAATCTTTTACCTTTTAAGATGGGATTAAAATTGCTTCTGTATGAAAACCTATAAGTATAATATTGTAACGCAGTTGTGCGGCACCAACTACCTGTAGCATATTCAGCTACATGAGGCGTATTTGTAGTCCATCCAGACTCTTACCTTGGAAAAAAGGCTGGATAAACCATTGGATCCAAATGAGGTGAATCTGTTGGTACACATTGCAGTGGTCTGTCTCGAGGATAAACAACAATATCCCGAAAGGCAGGTGGTGCACCATCTTTACCAACAAAAACAGCTGCTACTTCATCATGGTGGGGTAGATTGTAACGCCGCCGATCGCCACCACTCATCAGATGCATTCTAACCTAAATTTTAAAATGAAAGATTGTGAAAATAATTGATTTTAAAAGATAACTGATTAATAACTTAAAATTTTACCAAAGATGGTTGGCGATTTTGCTTTTGGGCAAGCCGTAATTCCTCAGTTTCTACCTCACTCATGTATTTGTATGCAGCAGCGTAAGGACTTTCTCTAATAATGATGTCTTGTAAATTTTGCATAACCTCAGGTGAGCAACCTTGATTTTTAGGTTTTGCCATTCTTTAATTGAATGCATCCATCCCATCATAAATGTACAACTGACCATATGTGGGAGGAACACCTTCTGACGGATGCAGATTCCCTGTACGGTGACATACCTGACCATTAATACGAAAGACAGGTGGTCCCCGACCTGGTGGTACTGCCATTTTTGCACCCATCGACGCAAAAGCGACAGAACTGTTAAACTTTCGAATATTTTCTTGAAAGTTCTTTGCTTGATTTGTATTACCTACTAAAAGATCTTTAAGATTATTAGGATAATCAATGTCATTAAGGTGTATCTTGCCGTTATGACAACATTTGAAATTACTTTCATCGGCAAACATTTTAGCACTACAACGTTGACAAACCTTGTCCATGACGCGCAGCACAATGCAAATTTAATGTAGCCCGTCTAGCTCGCATACGTTGCATATTTCTATTCCGCCTAGCTAATTTTTCGTCAGCGTTTTCATTTTGACGGTTCTGAACGCGTCTTTCAGCATCGCGATTCCTACGGCGCTCATTCTCAGAAATACCTTGAGAATTATGGAGATCATCCGTGTTATCAACTTGCGTTTCGCGACGTCGCGCAATAGTGACATCTTCGTGTGCAAACCTACGTTGGATTACTGATCGAATTTGTTGTTGATCAGGTGGTTGCAAAACAAATTGTCCATTCCTGAAAGTTGCTGGAATGGCAGGGGCAATAGCATTGCCTCTTTTTATATTATACATGACAGACAGTAGTAATAGTAAGGAAAATTTAGAATAAATATAACTACCAAATTGTTGATTAACTCCCAACCCTGAATAAAATAAAAGTTTTACTTTAATGAAAATTAAAAACGCAATTAAAATATGGGTTTCATGAAAGAAAACGATAACTGTAATACACTGTAACAATTACCTGAGAAAACTCTGAACTGTTCTTAAAATATCGCCACAATAACTTTCTGCTTTTTAATTTATATATCGTCAACTCTGAATAAAGAATCATAAAAACACACTTTCATTTTCCATAAATCATCTTCCGAAATTAATAACAATAATAAATTACATCGTAAACTTTACTGGCTTTAATTTTTACCCTTTAATTCTGAACTATTCTTTATCGCACTTCTTTTTCTGTTTTCTGCTTCTCTGAATAAGAATCATAAAATAAGACACTTTCATTTTCCATTTCATTTCTATCGAAATAAACAACAATACAAAGTTACCTCATAAACTTTACTGGCTTTCTTTTCTTTCTTTTCTTTTTTCTTTTTTTTTTTATTGTTTGAATAATTCACCTCCTTCACTTTTTCAATACGAAAATGAGTTTGTTTACATTTTGAACGAACTTAGTTGCTATGTTTACAAAACGTTCAAAACGATAAAAATAAAATGCAATGTAAAGGTATCTGTCCTTTACTGATCGTAGAAAAATATTAACCATGGCCTTAAACATCTTTATGAATAAGTGACTGCAAAAACGACCCGAAATTTTAGAGAGTGAAAGCGTGAAAAAAGCGGATGCACAGCGCGTATTAGGATATAGACTAGTATCCCTGGTAAAAACTTTTTACCGAACATAACTTCGAAAAGGATGGGTCAAAATCGCCTTTTCCGTGAACGATCCCCGTGATGAAAATTTCAATTTAGAAATTGGAAACGGAAAATGCAACCATGTTGTAGAGCTCGAAAAACGGATCAAAAAAATGTATGGAATCGTTTCGCTACGACCAACCGTTAGAGAGATATCGCTGATCAAAGATTTCGATGACGTCATATCCGCAGTACCAAATAAAGTTTAGGCCCAAATGATGCGTCATCCCATCACCCGTATCGCTGACCCCAAAAAACGTCAGTTATCCCTATTGGTTCTTGAGATATTTCCCCAAAAACGTCGCGTTCGATTAGGGATGCAATGCAATGATTCCCCGTGATTATAAAAAACTGACGTCAAATAATGCCACGTGCTTTTGGAATGATCGTGAAAAAAGTGTCTCTCGCCTCTACGTAGTTTTACGCGCACATAAGAGGACGATGACCGTAAATTTAAACTAAATATGTCACTCTCCAAAATAAAAGTGTGACACACAACGCGAATTAGTATAATAAGACTAGTATCCCGGGTAAAAACGTTTTACCGAACTTAACTTCGAAAAGGATGGGTCAAAATCGCCTTTCCCGTGAACGATCCCCGTGACGAAAATTTCAATTAAGGAATTGGAAACGGAAAATGTAACCATGTTGTAGAGCTTGAAAAACTGATCAAAAAAGTATATGGGATCGTTTCGCTACGACCAACCGTTACAGAGATATCGTCGTTCAAAGATTTTGATGACGTCATATCCGCAGCACCAAATTAAATTTAGGCCCAAATGATGCATCACCCTATCACCCGTATCGATGACCCTAAAAAACGTCAGTTATCCCTATTGGCTCTCGAGATATTTCCCCAAAAACGTCGCGTTCGATTGGTGATGCAATGCAATGATTCCCCGTGATCATAAAAAAACTAACGTCAAATGATGCCACGTGCTTTTGGAATGATCGTGAAAAAGTGTCTCTCGCCTCTACATGTCTACAATGTCGCTAAAATCAAATCTTCGCGAAGTAGTTTGTCCAAAGATTTCACGAGCATTAATTTCAGCGAATTGGGCCGAAATTTGCCAAATGTAAATGAACTTAAGGGAAGCGAATAAAAAAATGGAACGTTTTTAGCGAAACATCTTATTTCCGTCAATTATACATCAATTTCGTCAAGAAGCACTTCAAATAGTTATTCGTGGAAAACTACCAAGATGAGAACTCTTTTCCCTCTAAAAGATAAAGTTGAACACAAAAGTTCGGTTATATACAAAGGCGAATGTTCATGTAAAGCAGTTTACATTGGGGAAACGAAGAGAAATGCTTCAATTCGATGGAAAGAGCATAATTCAAACAACGAAAAATCTGAACCATCAAAGCACCTAGTCCAGCATTCGGATCACTTTTTCAACTGGTCTATTGTTACTCGAGCTCCTAAAGACACCAGAAAACGAAAGATCCTGGAAGCCTTTTACATAACTTCACAGAACGCTCTGATTAATGACCAGAAAGATATAAAAACCCTTTTGTTATTTAGAAACGGAGTGACTTGAATCCTTTGTTGACTAATCGTTTTTTTTTTGTTTTATTGCGTGAATTGCTTTCACTTTTTACTATTTACCATCTCGTGCTTTAGTCGATTTCTCCATTGGGGTTTTTCTCTGTATTTTTCTATTTTCTCGTTAATAGCTTTGTCAGTCACATCTACCTTTTTAATTTGTGTCTCTTGAGACTTTTTACTTTGATAACCAATTATTTTACTGTAGATAGTTGTATAAAAGTAGAATTTTTATCTTGATAATCTTATTCACTTGACAATGTAACTCAGTTACGAAAAGCTTCGTGCTAGATTTTATGAAATATATCTGTGTTTTTAAATTTATTTAAATTCAAATAGTTCTTCTGCGTTTTTCAACTTAATTGGGAACGGCATACCGTGCACATCCATAACTAGTTTCGTAAAATGAAAAATTCTTTCGGGCACCCAAAGTTCCTGGTCTCCGTGCAATGTTCTCGTGCTATCTTCAAATCACCTTGTTTCAATGGAAAATGGCAATGCATCCCTCCCGATAAATTTGGTAATTGATATAAAACATCGGGTCGCCCCCCCCCCCCGGACATTCACTAGTATGGACTTGCCTAATCCTGTGACTATTCCATAATTTTTTTGTTCCATCAAGTTCTGTTTGTAGAATGGGTAAAAAGCAGAATCTGAAACAATGCAAATGTTGTTCAATACTTGGGTCAAATTTGGTTCTTTCTTCAATGTCCTTGCAGAAATTTATCCACCAGTTCATTCTGCTACGTCGAAAAAAGGACCACCAGGCTTCGATACGCTGATTACTTGTTGACTTTCCGTATTTGAAATTTTTCATTGCCGAGTGCGGATCTTGATGAGATCTTCTTAAAAATCTTTGTATACCTGCAATGACAACATTTTCTGAGCCACGGTCACTTCTTATTTTCCTTGGAACCAATTGCAGTTCACTCAAACACTTAACAAAATAAGTTGCAACAACTTTTGGATCTTTATTCGTAACATCTGCATTAAGCCATAAAATCTTTCGACTGTAGCTATCGATAGCACCATGAATAGAAATACCATATGGCTTCAACTTGTCATATCCGTCGATGTGCCAAGTGTAATTTGGGCCGAAGGAACGATAAATACGACGTTTGAGTTTTCGACCTAAACGTGATTTAACGCCTTCAGGATCTATAGCTTTGAGCACCATTCTAACAGTTTCTCGGTCTACAATATAACCATGTTTCCGTAATTTCTGGTGCATCATGCGATATCCAAAATTTGATGATGAACCTTCCAGTTGTTCCATAACAAACACCATAACATTATTTAAAGGAGTTTTGTTTTTCCTCTTGAACAAACCATGTCTCCTGAGGATCCTATGTATTTGCCTGACGGAAATAACACAACCATGCGTAGTTTCAAGAAAGGAACAAATTTCACCATAAGAAAAACCACTTTCAAAGTATTGACGTATAAGGTTATCTCGTATTTCCATGAGGTTACTTAAGTAAACAAAGAAGATCATAAACATAAACCATATTGAAATTGCTTGTACAAATAATACGGTTGCCGACTATACCACGTGGATCATCAAACTACATGCAACAACTAAGTGTCGAATCGACAGTTATGAAAGTAACTAGTATCCCGGGTAAAACCTTTTTACCGAACTTAACTTCGAAAACGTTAGGTCAAATCCACCATTCCCGTGTACGTACCCCGTGACGAAAAAATAAATCATAGAATCGCAACTCAAAAGTGTAGCCATGTTGTAGAGCTCGAAAAACTGATCAAAAAATTGTATGAGATCGTTTCGCTACGATCAACCGTTGCAGAGATATCGTCGATCAAAGATATTGATGACGTCATAGCCGCAGTACCAAATAAAATTTGGGCCCAAATGTTGCGTCAACCGCTCACCCGTGTCGCAGACCCTAAAAAACGTCAGTTTCCCCTATTGGTTCTCGAGATATTTCCCCAAAAACGTCGCGTTCGATTGGGGACGCAATGCAATGATTCCCCGTGATCATAAAAAAACTGACGTCAAATGCCACGTGCTTTTGGAATGATCGTGAAAAAAGTGTCTCTCGCATCTGCGTGGTTTTACGCGCTCATAAGAGGACGATGACCGTAAATTAAAACTAAATATATCACTCTCTTAAATAAAAGTGGTATGCACAATCGCGGATTATTATATAGACTAGTATCCCGTGTAAAAACTTTTTACTGTTGCATTTCTCAAAACGACGCATCGCTCACACCCGTGTCGAACATTTATAGAAATAAAAAGTTATCATAATCGGCGCTGTGCATACCACTTCTAATTTAGGGAGTGAAATATTTAACTTTTTTTAAACGGTTTTTCCTACATATTTGACGTAAGGCTGCGCAGAGGCGGCACTATTTTTTAATCTAACGTCATTATTAAAATGTCGTAAGATTTCAGTTCATCGTGAAAAGAGAAAGAGGTGATTACGAAACATAAAATGTAGATTTTGACACAGACACAAAAAAAACCTCATGTCACGATGGATGAAGTGGCTGCTGTATTTGTTGGTTAAGATGGCGCATAGCAAAGGGCAATAGGTGGGAATTTTGTTCTTACAGTCTTTAATGATAATGCGTGGTAAACAAAGCTGCCTTGGCGTGTAGTGAAAAATAAAAACGCCAAAGGAAATATGAATGATAAACGGAATTATACCTGCTAACGTTGCTTCTTTACTCCAATAAGATTCGATAGCATTCGTTATTTCATTAGTCAGTTCTTTACCAAACACCCTTCATATTACAATGTCGAATTTATATATTCTTTCATAATTAATTTTACCTAAAAAAGAAGATTTCTATTAATAATAAACCTATCATAAAAACATATTTAGCTACATATACGCACAAACAAAAGCAAACTAAAAGAACGAACGCAAACTTGAAGCAAACATATGAGTAGGAACAGGGAATATTTATTAAAAGATCATGAGTTTAGCTTCAGCCTACCAAACAGTCAAAAAAGAAAAGATATGTTATGAAGAAGAATAAAAACGCCATGTAAATGATATGCGGAATTATACCTGCTAATGTTGCTTCTTTATCCACTAAGATTCGATACCATTCGTTATTTTAATAGTCTGTTCTTTACCAAAACACTCAAGCATTTAGACTTGTTAAATTCTTTCGTAATTATTTTAAACTATATATATAAAAAAAAGAAGATTTCCATGAGCAATGAAAACCATATCATAATAAACAAAATGCTACACATACACAAAAACAAAAAAGGAAAGCAAAATAAAACAAAACACAAACTTGATTTCTTATCCAAATCGGAAAGCAAACATAGAAAAAGTTATTAAATTATCATGAGTATAGTTCCAGCCTACCAAACAGTCAAAAATGAATTATGGATTCGAGACGAAAACAGTCTCAAAACTTTGATTTTTGATTCAGTTCTTCCGTGAATTTACTTACACTTGTTAATTCAATCTTTACGATACGATCTTTCTCCGAAAACGACTAAAACAATAAAATTAAAGATCTTCGTTTTAAAAAAAACTATCTTCGTGTTCGTGAAGTTTTTTGTTTTTGTTTTTACTGCTACAAAATGATCGTTAACCAATTTCGAACGAAGGACATTGCATTGCTCGCGCTTCTCCATTGACGTTTTTCGGCAGATTTTCAGTGCGAAACCAAAAAAGAACCAAACGGAGGAGCATATACTAATCGTGGATGTGCACACAGTACACTCAGTTACTCACTTTCTAAAGATGCCGTATTGAATTTTCCATAGAAACATTTCGTCCCCAGTCTTTTTTCACACTTAACAAGTTAAAAACCGGATGCACAATCGCGAATTAGTATAATAAGACTAGTATCCCGGTGTCACAGGAAATTAGGACTCGGGGAATTAAGACTCTAGAGTCTTAATTCTCTAGGAAATTAGGACCTCTAGTCTTATTTTCCTAGTCGATCAGGACCCTATCTAGTCTTATTTCCCTAGGAATTTAAGAGTGGTTCAGTGAATTAGGACTATTATGAATTTGGAATATTATATAAGATATTATATTATATCGAGAGTGAAAATAAGGAGTTTTGAATTTCGTTTACATATTCGCAAGGAATAAAATTGTTCCTGATGATGTTAGAGAGGGAATTAATTGAAAAAAGTTTGAATGTTTCCAAAAACAACAAGCAAAAGTTTCTTCAATCATGACAAATATGACAAATTATTTACAAAAGATAATAAACTAGAACACAATAAAAACGCACGAGCAAATACACCTGTCATTTTCATATGTTCCTCTATCTTTACAAACTGTGTTTATATTCAAGTATACCCGTACTGTCCCTGGTATCAAAAATCAAGAATTAAGAAAATCTAAATAAAAAAAGTTTGAATGGGTGCGAGCACGGTTTAGTGTAGCCCACCGAAATTTAAACTAATATAAAAAACGTAAGATCAAACAGTTTTCATAAAAATAAAATGTTCATATAATTGGTTTTGCCTCTGACCATTTGCTAAAGTAGTCGATGCACACTACTAAGTGGCGGAAACCATCAACTTCTGGTAAACTGCAAAGATCTACTCCAATTTGTTTCATAACCATCGTAGGAACAGGTACACTATGAAGTTCACTCTTTGATTTTAGCTTTAAATCGCCTTGCTTTTGGCAAATGTCACAAGCTTTGCAATAATCTACAACATCTTTATAAATGGAATACCAAAAAAATCGTTCGATAATTCTTGCGTACGTGGAATCTCTTCCGTAGTGCGAGGAAAGGGCTTTTGAATGCTCACTTTGACCTATGCCTTCATGTATGTCTCTAACTATTTCTCGCTGTTTTTGTCTTTCAAGAACTACAAGACGTTTTTTTTCATACAAAAATTGTCCATCTTCAATTGAAAACTTCTTACTTGCTCTTCTAAAGTTTGATCTGTCTCCCCATTTAACGATGTCTTTCGGGTATGTTTCAAAACGTATAAAAACTTCAATATCCTGCAAGCTGAAGTGCTTCCTTTTTTTAGCACCACCACTCATTTTGTTGCTTTCTTAAATAAAATTCACTGACACACATGCTTCCAATTCAAACAAAAAAGAAACATTCTAAATCAAACGTTCTAAACTAATTCGAATGTAAAAGTCTTATTTCACTAGGAAAATAAGACTTTTTGATTGTTAAGCTTCTAGTCTTAATTTCCTAGTCCACTCTTAATTCACTAGGGAATTAGGACTACACCAATCTAAATTCACTAGTAATTTAGGACTCTCGAGTCCTAATTCCCGGAAGTCTTAATTCACGGTTACACCGGGTAAAAACTTTTTACCAAACTTAACCTCGAAAACATTAGGTCAAATCCACCATTCCCGTGTACGTACCCCGTGACGAAAAAATAAATCATAGAATCGCAACTCAAAAGTGTAGCCATGTTGTAGAGCTCGAAAAACTGATCAAAAAAATGTATGGGATCGTTTCGCTACGACCAACGGTTAGAGAGATACCGCTGATCAAAGTATTCGATGACGTCATAGCCGTAGTACCAAATAAAATTTAGGCCCAAATGATGCGTCACTGCATTACCCGTATCGCTGACCCCAAAAAACGTCAGTTATCCCTATTGGTTCTTGAGATATTTCCCCAAAAACGTCGCGTTCGATTGGGGATGCAATGCAATGATTCCCCGTGATCATAAAAAACTGACGTCAAATGATGCCACGTGCTTTTGGAATGATCGTAAAAAAAGTGTCTCTCGATCTACGTGGTTTTACGCGCACATAAGAAGACGATGACCGTAAATTTAAAGTAAATATATCACTCTCTAAAATAAAAGTGGCATGCACAATCGCGGATTATTATAATAAGACTAGTATCTCGCGTAAAAGTTTTTTACGACTTTAATTTCGAAAATGTTGTCACGAAAATAGGTGAAGAAAAATTAAATTACCAAATCTCGAAAAGAGACCGTACCCATGTTGTAGAGCTCGAAAAACTGATCAAAAAATGTATGGAATCGTATCGCTACGACCAACCGTTGGAGAGATACCATCAATGAAAGATTTTGATGACGTCATAGCCGCAGTACCAAATTAAATTTAGGCCCACATGTTGCGTTACCCCATCACCCCTGTTGCCGACCCTAAAAAACGTCAGTTATCGCTATTGGTTCTCGTGATATTTCCCCAAAAACGCCGCGTTCGATTGGGGATGCAATGTAATGGCTCCCCCGTGATACGACAAAAGTAACTGATGTCACGCCGCGTGCTATTATACTAATCGTCAATTATCAATGGCCTTACGAAAAAATTACCACGATTAAGAAGATTTTGACCGTAAATTTAGAAAAAACACAACACTCTCTAAAATAAAAGTGGTATGCACGATTGCGAATTAGTATAAGTAGACTAGTATCCCGGGTAAAATCTTTTTACCGAACTTAACTTCGAAAACATTAGGTCAAATCCACCATTCCCGTGTACGTACGCGTCGCTCACCACCCATGTTCAGTATGCGTTGTGTCACAGAATTTAACTCGTGTAAAAGTTTCTTTTCAGGCATTAATTTGTTATTACATTCAGAAGATTAAAAACAGAAACAAATAGCAACATGGCTCAGAATAATATATTTATACGCAGAAGAGAAGTAACTTTAATGTAAAAAAAAATGGCAATATATAACACAGAACTGTTTACCCAGACATACGAAACCAAACATTACAAAATGTTAATTCAAAACAAATTGATACCTTCCAACTTTTTCTTTTGTTCCAAAGTTACTACTCGACTGCAACCATTAATGAATTTTTGAAATGATATATAGTCTGTTCTTCCCAAAACCATCAACGTCATGATTAAAACCATGAGTTTCATTTCTTTATGCTTTTTTTATTATTACCTAAAAAATTAATACTTGAATTGTAATACCTAATCATGCTATAACAATATTGAAATAAAAAATAAAACAAAAAGAAAGAAAAAACAAAAAGAAAATTCAAGTACGCATTTATCCTAAAGATAACAATTAAAAACAAAATTTGGTCTATAAAGTCAACCGATACTGTGAGTCAATACGGGTTCACTCAACACTGGAGCTGAACAGAATAAAGACTTTTACCTGGCATACACAACCAAACATTTGAAACAACAAAATGCCCTACTTTCACCAAAACCATAATTGAATACCCAGAAGATATTAAAAGCAACAAATAAAAACATAATGCTAAACTTATATACCTAGCAAGTATGTGTGTAGCAATTAACATAACACAAAATAATGAATGCCGTAAACAAATATAAACTGAAGAAAAATATACCCCAGCAATGCTTCTTTTTTGTAGTACAATCGCAATGAAATACATAATCCATTTTTCTCTTAAATAACCTTCTCAACATACCATGTGTTTCATTTATACATTTATAAATTTCGTTTATAAATAGCTACACTTTTTCTTTTCTGACCTAAAAGAAAAAGATTTCAGTAAAGAACAGCTACAATACTTACTACTACTGCAACCATATTTAAGCAAACCAAAACAAAAGGCATAAATGGCTGGCAGAAAGGCATGCAGACAAAGCATCAAACATCGTCAATAGATACAATTTGACAGCATAACACGTTCTCTACTTCCACAGCCATGAGAAAGGAAAACAGTCATAGCTGTGGGACCATTTTTAATTGATCTGTAAATAAATAAATCAAATCAAATCTTCTTTGCTAACTATAAAAATAATAATAGCGCGCGTTACGAAAATAAATTACTCTCGTCTTCGTTTTTCATCCAGTAGCGTATAAACTAAACGAAAGAACTCATATAATAAGATATCTATACAAAGCTATAGTATTTAATCTTTCAAAACTAAATTAAAACCATTCCTTACTGTGTAAAAAAACATCATTTTGTTCTGCATTTCTTCACTACACTTTCTTCTGTATAGCGATATTTGATAACTAAAACGTAAACAAACATTTAAATACATTTAAATACAAATACATGTACCTAACTTGTTCTTTTATTAATCAAAAATAAAAGTTTTATAATAATACCTTTTGTTCGTTCGATCTTTCTGCAGCTAATTTTTAAAAACTTCACTGCACTTCTTCTGTATATCTAAATATGATTTTTCATTGTAAACAAACAACTAACTCACACTCACTTACACGTGCTACCCGATAATAAAACGTTTTATAATAATAACAATACCTTCGTGCATACAAACCTGTGTTTCTTCGTCAGTTCTTTCGTCGATTTGCTGCCTAAAACAATCAAATTTAAATTAAAATATTCGTATACAAAAAGAAACACGTCTTCTTCGCGAAGTTTCTTGCTCACGAAATGATCGTTGACAAATTTTGAACGAAGAAGATTGCATTGCTCGCACTCCTCCAAAGACGTTTTTCGGCTGATTTCCACTGCGCAAACCAAAAATAACAAAACGGAGGAGCATATACTAATCGCGGAAAATCAAAAAAGTGTCCTCGCTTCTACGTGGTTTTACGACAAAAAGGGAAAAAATAAGAAGGATTTGACCGTGAAAAAAAAAACAAATATGTCACTCTCTAAAATAAAAGTGTGACACACAATTGCGAATTAGTATAACAAGACTAGTATCTCGCGTAAAAGTTTTTTACGGCTATAATTTCGAAAAGGATGTGTCGAAAATAGGTGACGAAAAATTAAATCACAAAATCGTGACTGGAAAGTGTTCCCATGTTGTAGAGCTCGAAAAGCTGATCAAAACAGTGTATGGGATCGTTTCGCTACGTTCAACCGTTGCAGAGATATCGTCGATCAAAGATTTTAATGACGTCATATCCGCAGTACCAAATAAAATTTAGGCCCAAATGATGCGTCACCCCGTCACCCGTATCGCGGAACCCAAAAAACGTCAGTTATCCCTATTGGTTCTCGAGATATTTCCCCAAAAACGTCGCGTTCGATTGGAGATGCAATGCAATGACTCCCCCGTGATACGACAAAAATAACTGACGTCACGCCGCGTGCTATTATACTAATCGTCAATTATCAATGGCCTAAGGAAAAAATGACCACAATTAAGAAGGTTTTGACCGTAGATTTAAAAAAAACACAACACTCTCTAAAATAAAAGTGGGATGCACGATTGCGGATTAGTATAATAAGACGAGTTTCCCGTGTTACTTGAAACAATATGTACAAGGACGATCTATATTTCAGATAGTTTATGTAAACATTCTTATATCTACTATATATATGATAAAGACTTTTAATTGAAAATTTTTTAACAGTTACGGACTTGTAATGTTTCTTAACTAAAAATATATCAATCAATCAAAAGTATCTCGCGTAAAAGTTTTTTACGGCTTTAATTTCGAAAAGGATGTGCAAGAATCCCACATTCCCGTGTGCGAACCCCGTGACGAAAATTTCAATTACGGAATTGGGACTGGAAAGTGTACCCAGGTTGTAGAGCTTGAAAAACTGAGCAAAAAAATGTATGGGATCGTTTCGCTACGACCAACCGTTGCAGAGATATCGTCGGTCAAAGATTTTAATGACGTCATAGCCGCAGTACCAAATAAAATTTAGGTCCAAATGTTGCGTCACCCCATCACCCGTGTTGCCGACCCTAAAAAACGTCAGTTATCGCTATTGGTTCTCGAGATATTTCCCCAAAAACGCCGCGTTCGATTGGGGATGCAATGTAATGGCTCCCCCGTGATACGACAAAAATAACTGACGTCACGCCGCGTGCTATTATACTAATCGTCAATTATCAATGGTCTAACGAAAAAATGACCACGATTAAGAAGATTTTGACCATTAAAAAAACAAAAACAAAACACTCTCTAAATTAAAAGTGGTATGCACGATTGCGGATTAGTATAAGTAGACTAGCCGCCAAGGCGGCGTCGCTCGCCACCCATGTTCAGTATGCGTTCTGTCGCAGAATTTCACTTGTGTAAAGGTTTTTTACAGGCATTAATTTGTTAGAAACAAATAGCAACATGGCTCAGAATATATATTTATACGCAGAAGAGAAGTAACTTTAATGTAAAAAAAATGGCAATATATAACACAGAACTGTTTACCCAGACATACAAAACCAAACATTACAAAATGTTAATTGAAAACAAATTGATACCTTCCAACTGTTTCTTTTGTGCCAAAGTTACATTGGACAGCAACCATTAATTAATTTTTGAAATGATAGTCTGTTCTTCCCAAAACCATCAACATCATGATAAAAACCATGAGTTTCATTTCTTTAACGGTTTACGTGCTTTTTTATTATTAATCTTACCTAAAAAATATTTGAATTGTATAAAAATGCAGAAAAAGAATCATGCTATGGTTGAAATAAAAAACAAAACAAAAAACAAAAAGTAAATTCATGCACGCATTTATCCTAAAAATAATTAATTAAAAACACAAATTCAATGATAGAATTTGTAAAGGTTTTTGATTGGAAAGTCTATAAAATCAACCAATGCTATAAGTTAATGCAGGTTCAACACTCAACACTGGAGCTAAACTAAATAAAGACTTTTAACGTGGAATACACAACCAAACATCAAAATAATAAAAATAATTGAAACAATGCAATGAAATGCCCTAGCTACCAAAGCCATAATTTAATAACCGAAAAGATAAAAAGTAACAAATCAAAACATAATGCCAAACTTATATACCCAGGCATAGTACGTAAACGATTACCATAACACAAAATAATGCATAATCGTGACAAAATATAAGAATCCATCCAGCAATGCAATGCTTCTTAGTAGCACACAGTCATCACATTACAGCAATAATAATGAATTTCTGAAATACATTATCCATTCTTCTCTTAACTAACCCTCACAACATCATAATTTAACCATGTGCTTCATTTCTTTAATGGTTTATATAACTTTTTCTTTTCTGACCTAAAAGAAAAAGATTTCAGTGAAGAACAGCTACAATCTACACTACTACTGCAACAACCATACAAACAAAAGCAAAAGACATAAATGACAGACAGGCAGAGAGACAAAGCACCAAACATCGTCAATAAAATATACAGGGAAATTTAATAAAAAGCAGACATGGTTGAGATGAGATAAGACAGCATAACACGTTTCCCATTTCCACAGTCATGAGAACCATTTTTAATTGATCTGTAAATAAATAAATCTTCTTTGCTAACTAATGGCGCGAGTTCAAAACAAATTTTTACTGCGCTCCTCCTCGTTTTCGTTTCTTTTCAAAAAAAACTTAAAATTAAAACCATTCGTTACCGTGTAAATAAACATCATTTTTTTCTGCATTCACTGCACTTCTTCTGTATAGCCACATTATTTGATAACTAAAACAAAATAAGTAACCCTGAAAATATGCTGGATACATTCTTCCACTCGCATTTCTTCTTTGTTTTCCACTGACATAAACCATTTCACTGTGATTTTACGTTGTAAACAAACATTTAAATACATGCATAAACAAAAGACATCAATACATCTTACTCACTTACGCATGTGCTAATTTTTCTTTTATTAATCTAAAATACAACAACAGTAACAGTTTAGCAATAAGCACGATTATAAAACGTGTTTTATAATAATAAACTCTCGTATATACAAACCTGTGTTTCTTCGTCAAATTCACAACCGAGAATGAAAACCGTTTGAAAGAACGAACTTTTTGGAAATCGTCAGCCAATCAAATGATAACTCACTTACAATACAATACAATACAATACAATAACAGTAAAAGTACAACAATAAAAGTTTTATTATTAAAACTTTCTCGTTTCTTCTTCAAAAGAGCAGCAGAAATGAAGAACCTTATTAACGAACTCCGTTGCTATGAATTTTTCAGCCAATCAAAATAGCGCATTTCAAGAGTTTTCCTTTATTAGCCAATAAAAACGATGAGCGCCGGGGCTTCCCCATATATAAGATTCTTGTTCAAAGCCACCGTTCCCTCATTTTGATGCAGTAGGAAACGGTTATATTTCGGCCTTTTTATTTGGGCATATAAGCCCATTGGCGAATGGACTAACTACCGCTATATGACCACGATTAAGAAGATTTCGACCGTAAATTTTAAAAAAAACCATCACCCTCTAAAATAAAAGTGGGATGCACGATTGCGGATTAGTATA
This sequence comes from Turritopsis dohrnii, assembly GCA_027922465.2. NCBI lineage: Eukaryota > Metazoa > Cnidaria > Hydrozoa > Anthoathecata > Oceaniidae > Turritopsis > Turritopsis dohrnii. The sequence goes on from BQMF02000524.1 coordinate 213,019, forward strand.
GCGCGATAGCCGCCCAGGCGGCGTCGCTCGCCACCCATGTTCAGTATGCGTTCTGTCACAGAATTTCACTTGTATAAAAGTTTTTTACAGGCATTAATTTGTTATTACATTCAGAAGATTAAAAACAGAAACAAATAGCAACATGGCTCAGAATATATATTAATACGCAGAAGAGAAGTAACTTTAATGTAAAAAAATGGCAATATATGACACAGAACTGTTTACCCAGACATACGAAACCAAACATTACAAAATGTTAATTCAAAACAAATTGATACCTTCCAACTTTTTCTTTTGTTCCAAAGTTACTACTGGACTGCAACCATTAATGAATTTTTGAAATGATATATAGTCTGTTCTTCCCAAAACCATCAACGTCATGATTAAAACCATGAGTTCCATTTCTTTATGCTTTTTTTATTATTACCTAAAAGGATAATATTTCAGTTGTAATACCGAAAACCTAATCATGCTATAAGAATATTGAAATAAACAACAACAAAAAAAAATAAAAAAAAAATTAAATTCAAGTACGCATTTATCCTAAAAACAATAACTAAGAACAAAAATTTACCCAGAAGTCACAAATAAAATCATAATGCCAAAGTTAATTACCCAGGCATAGTACGTAAACGATTACCATAACACAAAATAATGCATAAACATGAAAAAATAAAAAAATAAGAAAAATTCCATGAATTAGAATGTCGCATAAACAAATACAGGTATATACATCCACTGGGAGCATTATCAAAAACAAATTCAAATTATGATGCTGATAATAGTCGGAAAGTCAGACAGAGATACATTACACATGAAACAACAGTGAATAATTATTAGCTGGATGACGAAGAAGAACATGATCAAACTAAATACCCAAATATCCCCAAACTCATAATATAAAGATACTTTCCTATCCTAAATGACGTTTATTTGTTTACTTTCTTTCTTGTGAAAAAGGAACAAATCTAAATGAATAAACCATGCAGAAGAAGACACTATAGTCACATTTAAAAAGTAACAAGAGCCCGCTGGGCTTAAGATTGGCGCAACAGTTAGTCGATGGGGCTATTTTAATGCAATAGGTTGCAGTTACTTGAATTAGCTAGCATTCACAAGCTATATCCGTTTAAATTCAAACCACTGCAATTGTTTGTATTCGATAATTCTTTAAGGAGTTCGTTGCTATGGCAAGCAACTTGAAAATGAGACAGGGTTATATGCTATTCGGGATCCCTGTATAGGCTAACCTGAACAGCAAAATACACACCCGTGTGACGTGATTGAGTTTAACCAAGTTGACAAAGTATTTGGTTTTTATGATTGGCCACATATTTTAATGACAATCAGGCTGATTGTCTCTTTTATTCCCAAAAACTGGCAAAAAGGCCCTTTCAAAGGCAGTTTAGAATATTTTCGTAGTTTAAAACCCAAAATTACAGGGGATACCTTTTGCCATTTGAATATAAATTTCAAAATAGTACCCCGAAATACCGCTCAAGAACCAAACTTTTAAGGCCTGGTCTGCAAAATACACACCACACAATTAAGCACAAATAGTTTGTTGGTTAGTACTAAATAGGTGTTACGGGCAGTAATGATGTCACTTTTTAAGATTTATATGTCCAAAAACCACGAAATGTTTTGCCTATACCAATTTCTAAATTTTTGAAAGGTCATTATAACAGGAAACAAGATGCCCTTACAGGCATAAAGATTTCTGCAAAATCATCTGGAGTATGAAAATTGAAAGGCTATGACATTCTTGAAATTTAAAAAAGATTGAATCATTTCCACAATGTATGTTTATTAAATTTCCGATCATGTATACTCCCAAAATACGGAAAAACATAGTTGTCATTATTCAAAACTTTATACCAATAAACACGAATAAACTTGATTATATCAGAATGACATAACGTACTTTATTTTGTTGGTACATAATGATATTAAGGATATAATAATCCATTCAGATAAAACAATGATGCATGTAATTCAATCTATTATGAATTTATGAATTCAATATGTCTAGTCAATTTTCCTAACAGAATTCCTAAATCGCAAGCACAAAAAGGAAAACATAAATTTGACTATGCAAAATACATCAATCAACATACATAACTGAAAACAGAAATGTGCTTAAGTTTCATTAACAATGTCATTAATATGTTAATTTACAAACATGCATTATCTGAACTAAACTAAATTTCATGAAAAGATATAGATGAGTTTCTGATGTTAATTACCAGTTAAAGATCTGTTTAAACTAAAAATTTAATAAACTTCACAAAAATAGATTTTGAGTGCTAATGAGTATTATTTTTAATAATTTTTTTTGTCTTAAAAACGCCTCCTGAGAACCGGTTTAACCGACAGTGTGCAGAGAGCATCTAATTGCCAACCAAGATGCGTGCGCATATTGGTAGGAAATTGACTTGATCTATTAAGCATTTATGTTGAAACTCACAGCAATTATCGAGCAAAAAACACTAATGTTTATAAACATCACGTCACTTAGAAACTCATCTATACACAAACTTAAAAAACATTAAATCTTTACTTTACACATACACCCCAGCCAGGGCATTATGAAAGCATAACTGCCACAAAAAAACTTACGTCAACTGCCACTAAACTTAATGAACAAAATAACATTAAATTTAGATGCTTTAAGATATCACAGTGATTATGTAAGTCTTTCAATATATATACAGTGTGTCCACCAGAAAGTGGGCACCTAACTTTTAATAAGCATATCTTTTGTTTTTCGTGCTTGTTTTTTTCAATTTTTATATTAACAGAAAGAAAATGTTTTGCTCTTTCTAAATATATGACCCTTTCCACAGAAAAACCAATTTTTCGGGAAATATAATCGATTTACCATGAAACCATGACATAAAATCAATAACGATCAATTAAAACTTGTTTGAATAGATGTTAACGACTCGAGTAGCATGGGAAATCATAAAAAGCTAAAATATTGTAATAAAGCTGCGTTTACATAAGGAAAACTTTACGTTTTTACAAGCTTGAAACTTGAAAGTTTCATTTCTAAAACTCTTTTACAAACTTTTAAAAACTTTGAATCGTGCTTTTTGATGGGGGATTTCTACCCAGAAACTGCTGTCTAAAAGCCTGAATAACAGCTACATAACCTTTCGCCTCATGAAACTTTTTTTACCACGAAAGTTCACTGCTGGACTGTTAACTGCATAATTGAATGAATTTCATAAAAGTTTGTTTTCTCGCTTATAAAGGTTTTGGAAATGCTTGGGAATATAAAATTATTAAATCATAATAAAAAATTTAAGGTAAGTTTACACAATGAAAAAAGGTTTGTGTCTTTTCAAAAAATTTCGTGACAAAATTAGCACAACACCAACAACAGTGGTTGTTTCAACGAAACAAAAGGTTAATTGCTCGTTAAAAGTCTGTTTTATTGATCATTACAAAATTAACAAGCGTATCGAAAGAAAAAATACTTAATATCTTTTAAAATAAAAATTTTTATAAATAACAACTTATATTTTTGGAAAGCTCAAAAAATCCTCTTTCCAACGGTATAAAAACCGCATTGTATTGTTAAAAACTCGAAAAGTTATTTAAACAAGGTGCCCACTTTCTCGTGGACACACTGTATACGGTCAATCTTCCTAATTACAAAAAGACTCCCAAACACAAAAAGTAAACAAAGATTTGGATTAGGAAAATATGCGACCCAAACATAACTGAAAGCAGAATTTTGTGTTAAAGGATGATGTCCAGGACATTGATAAAACAGTCAAAAACTATACAAGTAAATATGCTAAAATAGCTAGATAGAAACATCAAACATAAAATGATGCAGGTACAGTAGACAGGCATTCTTGTTGTCGTTGGAGCTGAAGAGGAAACTGAGCTGAGCTGTACGTATCCAGAGCTTAAAAAGCATTACAGCCCACACATTAAACAAACGATCCTTTGTATTTAGAAAGGCTTAAAACAATCCCAGAAATTTTCCAAAAAAGATATATACTGTTTTTACAAAACATTGAGAACTTGTTTTTAGAAAAGAATGAAAACAGTAGAATCATTGGATAACTACAATTATATAATTATAAATTTCTAGCCTTTACTTGTGGTTTTGGAAGTGTAAATCTTCTTTTAAATTTATTCCACATTGATCAATTAACTTTTGGAAATCTAAGTAGGCTTCTTCGGTCACGCTGATAGTACACCATTATGTGAACGGCATGCAAAAGAAAGTCGAAAAATACCCGGATGATCACATGGCGGAAATTTTAGCCAATAAACTAGCAATATTAAAGTTAATAAACACCCTTTCGTGTAATGGTGGCGCTTTATGCACCAATCAACATTGAGACGGTTGTATGAACCAATGGATTTCGAATTTCGAATTTGGCGGGAGCGACACTCTGACAGCAGCCAGCCGTTACAAGGACGTTTTAAAGATTAGCTGCGCTGTGCGCGCCAATCAAAAATACGCTTAAATGAATAAAATCTATAAAGATCATGTATGATGTAGCTACAGCCAAAGAGCCTTTCAACAGCAACAGCTTACGCTTGCCTCATGGTCACAACTCTGGAACCATTTTTGTTTTTGTAAATAACAGAACAATATTATAATACAGAATAATAATAAGTAACATCACCTTTGCTAAGCATGCTGTTGTCAACAATAACAACGACGCTCCACATCCAAGTTATTCGCCCCGCAAAGTTTTTCTTTCTTTTTCGTCTTTCTCTACCGATATGCTAACGAAGAAAACAATCAGTTTTTCGTATATTTATGTCCACTTCTTAATTAAATCTCTACGAAGTGGTAGCTCAACGAAAACGATAAAAAACAAAAACATTTTACCTGAGTAAAGATCTTTCTGCAGGCATCCGTTTTTAAGTTCTAGAAACAAAAAAGGAAAGGTATTATAATAAGTAAAGTTAGTAAATAAGTAAAAGATTCTTGTACATTCTGCACTGTAAACAATAATGTACTCTACTTGATAAACCCGAAAAGAAAACGATCCCGAAACTTAAATTTTTTTCAGTTCTTTCGTCGATTTGCTTCCACACTTGTTAGTTCAATCTTCACGATACGTTTTTTCGCAGAAACTACCTAAAACAATCAAATTTAAATTAAAATATTCGTATACAAAAAGAAACACGTCTTCTTCTCTTCGCGAAGTTTCTTGCTCACGAAATGATCGTTGACAAATTTCGAACGAAGAAGATTGCATTGCTCGCACTCCTCCAAAGACGTTTTTCGGCTGATTTCCACTGCGCAAACCAAAAATAACAAAACAGAGGAGCATATACTAATCGCGGAATGTGAATGTGTCTTGCGTGGTCGGACTGCCGCTATATGACCACGATTAAGAAGATTTTGACCATTGAAAGAACAAAAACAAAACACTCTCTAAGTTAAATGTGTTACACACTATTGCGAATTAGTATAAGTAGACTAGTATCCCGTGTAAAAATTTTTTACGGGCTTTAATTCTGAAAGTGACGTCTCAAAAACGGTGTTGAAAAATGACACTCGCCACTCATGTTCAGCCTGCGTTGTGTCATTGGTAAAACATTTGTGAGCATTTATCTTACATTACTTATTGTGTAATACAAAAGTACAATAAAATATGTTCATCAGAAAAGTGTATTAAATATTTGCTACGACATTTAAACAGCCATTTCATACATCATCGAACTTCAAACTAAGTTTGGAATTGTAAACTAAGCTGACAAAACCAAGCAATGAGATGGCACTCCATTAATCAGATCTGTAACCCAGTGTGCAAAATCGTCAAAAAATCACTGTGACGGAGAGCATTCTTAGTGAAATTGTGTGTAGATTTCTATAGAAATGCACTCCTTCGCAGATATTTTTTAATAAATGTGTTGACTGGGAAAGAACTAAAAATATGTATTTTCCAAATTGGAAAATTGGAAACTAAGCTGACAAAACCAAGCAATGAGATGGCACTCCATTAATCAGATCAGTAACCCAGTGTGCAAAATCGTCAAAAAATGTGAAATTGTGAAATAAGTGAAATTGTGTGTAGATTTCTATAGAAATGCACTATTTCAGATATTTTTTAATAAACGTACTATAAATATTTTCAAAATTGTAAAATTTCTGTTCGACACTAATTCAACAATAATTGATAATAATTGATCAATGACAATAATTGATCGCCATCCATGGTCAGCATGCGTCCGGTTCACGAAAAATTAAATTAAGGAATTGGGTCCAAAAACTGATCAAAAATGTGTGGGATGGTTTTAACCCGGGTGAAACGTTTTCGAAAATGCTGACTATAAGGTTAAGCAAAAAATGTCATAGAATGATCAACAGGAACATAATCACTTAATGCAAAAGTGAATATCGACTTCGTTAACAGTCCTTTTATGGTTCAATCCATTTATTTTTGGAAATAACAATTCTCGGTAAATAGCCACTTCATCTGATCTTTGAACGTAGTTTGAATTATCGGATCTTCTGGAAAATGAATTTTTAGGGATTCGTGACATGATATCATTCGTAAGAGAAACCAAAGAATCCAAAAGAATCTAAAAAAAAATTAAGATAAGATTTAAACCGAAATGTGCAGCCGACAATATATGTGTATATATCTCAACTTCCATTCACAATTTCTCAGTGCATTGCATCTTTGTACGTAGTTTGAATTATCGGATCTTCCGAAAAGTGAATTTTGACGGATTAGAGAAACCAAAGAATCCAAAGAATCTAAAAAAAATTATAAAATCCTAAATGTGAAGCCGACAATGCATTTCAATTCAACGAACTAAACTTTCAATCACAATTTCCTTGACAATGCTACCTAGACTATAGCAGATACGGTTATTCATAGGATACTGTCAATAAAGATTTTTCCCATGATGTACCAACACCAAGTTGACCTTAATACTATAAATCTAAAGAATTTGAATGTAATAAATATAATGAACTATAAGTTAAAAATAATGAACTCATGAGGTCGAGAAAAATGTGTTAGCAGTTAATAAATTTAATAAAGTTAACAAAGAAGGTGTGATTAATTTATTTACAGTTCGCCCCCAGACTATTTCTCAATTGTTGCATATCTGCTGACATCAGCATAGTATAATCCTCAGCACTCCATATAACAGTTCATTATCTTTAACTCACATGCAATATGGCTGTTTGTCCTCAATAAACTATGAACTAATTTTTAGCGTTAGCCATTTCACAAAACAGCCTACAGGATAGTTAAATAAAGATCAAAAGAAGTATGTACAACCTTTATTCTAACTAAATTTAAACTACAACTATCAACATAAATAACGACGGTATGGAACTACCATACAACAACCATGAATTACTGATTCTATCCTATGCATTTCTTGTTAGTGGAAACTCTATAGTATATTGGAAAAAGGGGTTTCTACACTTTGTACAACGATCGAAGAAAATAAGAAAATAAATAAATTACTAAAACTCCTAAGCTGTTTTTTGGAAATCTAGTAGCATTAATGGGCAATGGGCATTAATCCCATTTTAAAGATACACTAACAACAAAAAAGAAATGAAGTTATTTAGTTCATAGACTTCCACCAGGCAAATATGTTTTCAAAACAAAGAAAATTAGTTTTAATGAAAAAGTTTGAGCTCTGTGTATGGTAGTTCCATACCATTATAAAAAACAACTATCTAAAAAAAACGTTTTCTATAAAATATTGGGTATTCAAACCCGTATATTTGCTTGGACGTTGACTATTATTTTTTGGTCTCCTATTAAATTTTGGAGGGGGTGGAACAAACCCCTCACGATCTTTCCCGCCGTTCTTGCGCCACACCCAGAACGCGCGGGAGGAACGCGGTCCTGGGTGGGTTTTGCGGTAAGCATAAAACTGTTTTCTTGTAACTACAACGTAAGAAGAAAAAAATATGACTAATGAATTAAGATAATTATGATAAAATAAGATATTTATTTAACTTACGATTATCAGGTTTCATATTATCTAAAAAAAGAATAATTGGAAAGGAATTTTTAATTAGCTAATTTTATTAATTTTAATAATTCACTTCTCAGAAGATTCAATAAACACATGCAACGATGCATGACACTTGCTGTTGAGACTGAGAATAAATCTATGTAAAATTATGTACCATTGGCTGGTTTTTCTGTTTCCTTATTATCTAAAAAAGAAAGTGAATTGACGCTGAGTATTATTATTTCCAAGAATAAGTTCAATTGAGTTTTACCAGAAAAATTTGTTTTACTTACGACTGGCTTCTTCATTAGGATTGTGAGGTTCTAAAAAAAGTGAGGCATTAATTTAAGGGATGAAAAACATAGATAGATAGATGAAAAGAATTAAATGCAAAAAAACTTCATAAAAAATCTTTTATTTTTTGTTACCCTCTCCTAGTATTTGTCTTTCCTCTAAAATTAATGAAAGCATTATAGTAATTCATAGTAAGGCTAATGGTATTGTATTAAAGCAATAATTCTTGTTACCTTCTGGGGAAATGTCATCTGACACTAAAATATAAAACACAGCTGTTCTTAAGAGACTGTCGTTTCTTTTTCTTTGATATATTTACAGTTTTATTTTGAAAACTTACCAGTGTCTTTAACCCCAACGTGAATCACTAAAATATAATAGTATGCATTATCACATGGATTTAAACTGCATTTAATAATTCCAAATATATTAGAAAGCTCTATATGCTTACTTGCAACATCAGTTGAATTAGGACCTGGAATAAAACAGTGAAAAATTAATTATGTATTCAAAAACAACAGTATAAAAAGCATAGAAGTATTTACCGTCACGTGCCACAGCCATAATAATGTTATTATAATGTTAGTTCACTAAAAAAAGAAACAACTTAGAATTAATTTTCACAAAGGTAAAAGGATGAATGCCCTGACTTTTGGTTCATGGATGGTGCATGCAAGAACTTCTCATAATAGTTGTTATTGCCACAAACAAAATTAAGATGCAAGAGACGAATGCATGCACAACCCATGGTAACAGAGTACACGACGTGAACGTAAGTCAATGGGACTTGTACTCCGCCTAAAAAACAAACATACAGAAATAAACTGTTTTTTAGGCAAAATAATTAAGTAACTATAAAAGCATATCTTTACATCCATATTTAGCATTGCAACAAAGAAAATGTCATTGAATTAACAAATTAACACTATAATATCAATCATTACAGTTGAGCAACAGACACTATAGGAAAACTCATGACAGTATATACTACGATATAAAAGTCATGACGCTATAGAGGAAAAGCTGCTTTTAAACAACTGCAATGCAAATCACTCCCAAATGAGTGACGATACGATCAATGTACAACCGGAAACTGATATTTTTACTTTTCCGGTATCTTTGAAACTCATAATCCAAATCCTTTGCACATACCAAGTATATAGATGAAAACAAAAGATATGCAGAATTAAGTTACTGTAATACTTGTGGAAAGACAACATTTTGAGTATACATCTTTCCATTGATATAACCTTGTTTCCCAGTAGCAGCAACTTTGATTTTCACATTATCAAATGCCTTTGCTCTGGAACATGCTACATATAACTGACCATGAGAAAAGCACGGTCTCTGCAAAAACAAACCAATTTTATCAAATGTTTGGCCTTGACTCTTGTTAATAGTGAAAGAGTAGGCCAAACGGATAGGCAATTGCCTGCGTTTTAATATAAAAGGCATACCTGTATCTGAAGGTGACAGTTCAACCCTAGGTATGAAAATGATTTCTCCAACTGCTGACCCTGTCAAAACTTCAGCTTTAATAAAATTATGAGATAGTTCGCGAACAATCAAGCGGGTGCCATTACAGAGACCTTTCCTGATGTTCAGATTCCTCAAAAGCATTATGATAGCCCCAACTTTCAGTTTCAAACAATGTGGAGGCATACCGGAAGGTGTTATGCTGTTCAGAAAATCAAGCGGATAATTTTGCCGCTCGTCTTCATCATCACATACCACTTCATCAGCACTGTAATAACAAATTGCATCTCCTTCTAATCTTTCCATCACCTCATTGTTAATGATCAATGATTGCTCGTTTGTTGGTGTCAGAATGGCTGTTGAGGCGTATTCGTGAGGTTCCAATCCGTCATACATCACAACAATCGGGGATTTCAATAGAACCCTTAGCCGGTTCATTTTGTTTTGTTGGCAGTTCACCATTACCAAGTTGTAATAACCAAGCACAGAATTCTTGTTCTTCCGGCCTGGCTCTCATGTTCTCGGTAAGTGAGTACTTTACCACTGATGCCCACATAACAGAACTTGTCAAGCAAACTTCTATTACATCAGTTGGTTTTGCTTTCTTCACAACTGGCAAACACTGACGAAAATCTCCGCCCCACAAAAGTATCTTTCCACCGAAAAGTGCGTCACTGCCGCAAATGTCACGAAGCAGTCTGTCGATAGCATGGAAAATGTGCGTAGAAACCATTGTGGCTTCATCGATCAGAAACAGGTCAATACTTCGAAGGTATTCTGCATGTTTAGATGTTGGTGTTATGTTACATACACTGTTTTCTAAAACAGGAACAGGCAAACGAAATAAGGAATGCAATGTACAACCACCAGATAATAAAGTGGCTGCAATACCTGTGAATGCAGCAGTAGCAACTTTCCAACCTCTGGCTCTACATGCTGTAATAACATAGTTATATGTAAATGTTTTACCTGTGCCAGCTGGTCCATCCAGATAAAACAATGTTTCAAGTTGTGCTAATCCATTGCGCACATTTGAAACAGCAGACAAAATCGCATCTGCAACAACTAACTGCTGTTCGTTAAGCTGAGGCCTTACCTGCTGGGCCCTGTCAATGTAAACATTCACATCGACTTCTTCCTCAGGGATCTGCTGAACCAACTCTGGAAGGTTAAATTGTGTTAAGGACATACCAAATTGTTTTAGGACATTATCAATGTAACCCAAAACCCTTTGCTCTGCTTGAGGAGCCGCCAATGTTCGAGCGTAGTCCTCGCACAGATGCCCCTTGAATGTATTCCACAACTCGAGAGGATTGGAGGGTTCGCAATGTGTCAAAATCGTGACAAACAGTTGTCTAAGCTGTTGAGGCATCTGGAAGGTTGATGCTTCTTCCAACGTATTGTGCCACTCTTCGTCATCTTGAAGAAGACGTCTGGCAGTACACGCCTCTCGGAACGTGTCGTAAACCACTCCATCAAAAGTACGTAGATATTCGAATGATGTAGCGCCTGGAACATGCAGCAACAAAACTCGAAGGAAAAATCGTTCTCCTTCTGATGGTCGTGCATTATATAACCGAGCGACTATAGGCTTTAATGTTCTTTTTCGTTTTTGCCATTTTTTCTCTTTGCCATGGAAGACATAATGGTACGGAATATCTGAGTAAAGATACTGTCGAGCATCAGGATCTTCTACATTCAGATTAAACCATGCTGTAAGGTGACTATCATTCAATGCCCCTTCAGCAGCTTCCGCTTCTTCGCCAGCTCTAAAATAAACTTGATGACGATCAGGTAAATGAACAGCTAATCGCTTAATAGTATGCGATTTTTCATGCATAGAGAACTCAAATATTCTCCATAATGCTTCGGGCGCACTAACATATCGAGCATCCAGAAACGTTTTTATTTCGTCATGTTCCAAACGTTCATTAATCTCGATATTAGCACGATCATGTCCTTTGTAAATGTATTTAAAGAGATACTTTACACTTTTGATTGTGGTACATGCTTCCAAATTGATGTGAGCATTATACTTCTTGGACAACCACGGACAGTACGGAACTACCCATTGATTATCTAAGTCCACATTTCTAACCCTCACTGTACGGCCATTGTTACGTCTGCGATACAGTGGATACCCATTTGCATTCATTTGGGTTGCTTCACAAAATCGTTTTGGGAAATCCTTGGTGCAGTTGCCATCATCTCCCATACAAACTGCATTAGGGTTAGCATTCCCACAGGGACCATGAATCATACATGTCTTGATGATATTATGAAGTTCAGGTTCCTGTTCAGGATCTGGTATTTCAGCAGAAATTAAGCTGTCGATGTCATCAGCATTACGCAGTTTATCCTCTTGTGCTAAATGGATAAGAATATGAGCATGAGGTAAAGAACGTTTCTGAAATTCAATAACATGCAAATGGGAAATGGCTTTCCCCAAAACACCATTTTTATTAATGTCCTCCAAAAGTGCTTTTAATTTCAAATTGAAAACACGTGTAATCAAATCAGGACGATAATGTGCAGGCTCATTATCTAAGTTTTCTGTGATTTCCTTCCATTTTGGATTACAGGTAAATGTGCAAAACAAATCCGGTTTGCCCATTTTAGTTACCATGGCCATAGCATCTTGATAATTCTGTTGCATGGCCCTTGGACCACCCTGAAAAGAAGAAGGAAGAATCACCGGTCTGCCTGCTTGAAGGCCACGGTTTTCTGCAACATTTTCAAGATAATCAATGAGCCCTTGATATTGCTCAACCCGGAAATTACCCTGATTTCGCCGAATGTAATTAAGACGGTCGGATTCAACTTTGCAGTAACAATCTACAGCAAATTGCTGAAGTAACCTTTTACCTTTTAAGATGGGGCTAAAAGCATCTCTAAATGCAAACCTATAAGTATAATATTGCAACATGGTAGTACGACAATGCTGGCCTGTTGCATATTCTGCTACGTGAGGAATGTCAGAGCTCCAACCCAACTCTCCTCTTGGAAAAAATACAGGATACACCATTGGATCAAGATTAGGTGAATGAACAGGCAAATCCTGCAATGGTCTATCTCGAGGGTAAACAACAATGTCTCGAGCCAATGGTGGTGCACCATCTTCACCAACAAAAACAGCAGCTACTTCATCATGATGAGGTAGATTGTATCGACGCCTGTCACCACCACTTCTCAAGTGCATTCTAACCTGAAAATCAAAAGCAAATTATCAAAAGCAGTTGAAAGATCAGTATTTAGTAAATATCTATCAGCAAATATCTATTTCCACTTACCTCAGATGGGTGGCGATTCTGTTCATTTGCGCGATGCAGTTCCTCTGCTTCTACCTCATTCATGTGTTTATAAGCAGCTGCATAAGGACTCTCCCGTAAAATGATATCTTGCAAAGTTTGCATGACTTCAGGGGAGCAACCTTGATTTTCTGGTCTTGCCATTCGCTCGTTGAATGCATCCATACCATCATAAATATATAGTTGACCATATGATGGAGGAACACCTGGCGGTGGGTGTAAATTACCTGTTCGGTGACATACCTGGCCATTGATACGAAAAACTGGTGGACCACGACCTGGCGGTACAGCCAATTTCGCACCCATAGAAGCAAAAGCAACGGAACTGTTGAACTTTCGAATATTTTCTTGAAAGTTCTTTGCTTGATTGTTATCACCTACTAAAAGATCTTTAAGGTCATTAGGATAATAAATGTTATCTAAATGAACTTTACCATTGTGACAACACTTAAAATTAGTTTCCTCAGCAAACATCCTGGCACCGCAAAACTGACAGACTTTGTCCATGGCACCAAGATAGTGTAGCTCAGGTAGTTGGTCTTGCCTAGCACTACGATGCAATTGGGGATTTGCATTTCGTTGAGCACCCCGCCTTGCCCTCATGCGATGAACATTAGCATTTCGCCGGGCTAACCCTTGACCGTCATCTTCAAGTTGACGATACTGAACACGTCTTTCAGCATTATTGATTCGAAGTCGTTCATTTTCTGATGCGACCTGCTGAATATTTGGTGGCTGGATATTAATGTTTTGCTGAAGCTGTTGGCGCCTTGCCTCAGACACATCCTCATGTGCATGCCGACGCTGAATAACAGAGCGCATTTGTTGCTGATCAGGTGGCTGGAGCACAAACTGGCCATTCCTAAAAACTGCTTGGAAGCCAGGAATAATATTAGTGCCTCTTATATTAAACATCACAGCTCAGAAACACTAACAACAAAAAAAAGAAAGATATAGCTACCAACTGTGAATAAACAGCACAGATCTAGGCAGAAGCATAAGGAAACTGACTAATACAAAATAAAAAGAAATAGCCGAAACTGTGATAATAATCTTCAACGAACCTTTCTATCTTATTATACTAATTCGCATTTATTATGAAAACAAATAAAGAGAACTAACTTCTTTTTTGAAAATAAACTTGGAATGGAAAAACTCAACGTACAAAAACGAACCTGGAATGCAGACAGAAAACGTGTTAGAAGACAGAAAGAGTAATAGCTTTTAAACATAAACAAAGGATTAACAGTTCTTATAAACAATAGATAAACAGTTCTTAGGAAAGGATAAACACTGGGAATAAACATCGGAAGAACCGCCGTAAAGTTTACCATATTTAAATTATTATGAAAACAAATAAAGAGATCTCACCTCGTTGACGTATATTTCGTACGTATAAACAAAACAATCTCTCGATCAACAGGGCAGCAACCACAACAAATAGAATGATCTAATAAAATAAGAAAAGTAAGTAGCCTATTTTAAAATTTTAAACAAACGGTTTACCTGGTCTTTCGCTTTCGATAATACAAACAAAACAATAACAAACGGTTTACCTGATCTTTTGCTTTCGATAATACAAACAAAACAATGTATATACTATATCAAGCGTAACTGGAAAATTAAAAATTAATTTGTTTACGTTCTGAACGAATTGGTTGCTATAGTTTGCCCGATTCTGGAAACCAATTTTGATTGGCCAAAAAGCATTCACGTCAATCAAAACAATCAAAACAACCAAAATAAATGCGCATTGTATAGGTTTCCCGAAAGAAACGTCACACTTAGATTACGTATCATGTACACATGTATACTGATTACGTAACTTTAAGAAGTGACTCTCGGCTTCTACCAGGTATTATGCGCATTGTGTTGGTCTCCCGAAAGAAACGTCACACTTAAATTACGTAACATTAAAAAAAGTGTCTGTCGCCTTGACGTGGTTTTACGACGAAAAGGGAAAAAATAAGAAGGATTTGACCGTGAAAAAAACAAAAACACAACACTCTCTAAAATAAAAGTGGTATGCAAAAATGCGAATTAGTATAATAAGACTAGTATCTCGCGTAAAAGTTTTTTACGACTTTAATTTCGAAAATGTTGTTACGAAAATAGGTGAAGAAAAATTAAAGTACCAAATCTCGCAAAGAGACCGTACCCATGTTGTAGAGCTCGAAAAGCTGATCAAAAAAGTGTATGGGATCGTTTCGCTACGATCAACTGTTGCAGAGATATCGCCGATCAAAGATTTTAATGACGTCATATCCGCAGTACCAAATAAAATTTAGGTCCAAATGTTGCGTCACCCCGTCACACGTGTTGCCGACCCTAAAAAACGTCAGTTATCGCTATTGGTTCTCGAGATATTTCCCCAAAAACGTCGCGTTCGATTGGGGATGCAATGCAATGGCTCCCCCGTGGTACGACAAAAATAACTGACGTCACGCCGCGTGCAATTATACTAATGGTCAATTGTCAATGGTCTAACGAAAAAATGACCACGATTAAGAAGATTTTGACCGTAAATTTTAAAAAAACACAACACTCACTAAGTTAAATGTGTTGCACACGCACGCGGATTAGTATAAGTAGATAAGTGTCGAATCGACAATTATAAAATGTCGAATCGACAGTTATTAAGTGTGGAATCGACAGTTATTAAATGTCGAATCGACACTTATTAAGTGTCGAATCGACAGTTATGAAAGTAGTAAGTGTCGAATCGACAGTTATTAAGTGTCGAATCGACAGTTATTAAATGTCGAATCAACAGTTATTAAGTGTCGAATCGACAATTATTAAGTGTCGAATCGACAGTCATTAAATGTCGAATCGACAGTTATGAAAGTTATAAGTGTCGCATCGACAGTTATGAAAGTAGTAAGTGTCGAATCGACAGTTATATAAAAATGCCAGCTCAATTTAAAAGATTTCCGGGTATGTCACATATGGGCCACGATAAATTCACACTAAACTCTATCGAATATCAAATCGTTTTTATTGACTACCAGCCTCAGATAGACAGCTGTTATGAAAAACCTAGACTAGATGAACCTAGAACGCTATAGTATTTGTGTTTCTTTGCAATGTTTCATAAAACAACCACAAAAAATGTCATATCAATCTATCTTAAGCTGTTTGAAATTGGGCCTTCTGTTTATATGAGAAATTTCGATACGGCCTTGACGAGTTTTATAGAGTAAAAATGGAAACAATAGATTTACTAATTTCTAGCTCTCTCTACAGGTGTGTTTTTACACGAGAGCCATACTGAACGGTTTGAGATTTCAATACGGGTAGAAAAATTTTCTATACACGATGGAATAAATTTAGCACATTCTACATTTTTATTTCATTATGTATCAGCAAAATTTAATTAATATGGGCATGCTTGTTAACACATTTTATGATAAAACAATGAAATGTGAAAACTTTCACGCCTTTCCAAGCCATATCGAAATTTCAAACCTATATATATATATTTGAGAAATAGGTTTGAAGCCATCACGGGTACAATTTCAGTACGGTCGTTAGCATGTAAACATCACTGAAGGTGTGACCAGGAACAGTACTGAAATAAGAACCCTTAGCTAAACTCGTAACTGGAGGCTTGAAATTTCAAACCGGTTTGAGTTCAGTATGGCTCTCATGTAAACGCACTCTTTATCGCAACCACTTTTCAATTTACTATAGCTTATCCACTTTTCGTAGCCAGAAAAAAACTTTGCATTGTATTGCACACGATGTTTCAGTATGTAGACACAGTCTACATTCAATTTATTTCCAAATTTTAGAAATTTGTCCTTCTTTGGCAGTTCCAGTTGCCTACGTTTTTTCGATATCTTCAAAATGTCAGTGCTCTTTTGAAGACAGTTGATACGAATACCAATGCTCTATCACCAAGCATTATGCACATATTCTTAGTTAATATAGGTAGCGTTGTCAATATGTGCAAAAAACAACAAAACATTCTCTTTATAAGTTTTGCGTCAGTTCTTTCTTTTGATTGAGTTGACCACGTTTCATGCATTAATTAGAAAATTTTGTGCATGTATTGATTACATATTTCTGCAGTAATTTTAATAATGCGATGCATCTTGTTGTGTTGATGATGCTGAAAGTTTTTTCATCATAGGATAATTTTACTTGTTATGAAATCTTCATTTTCTTTTTTCTCGAGCATATTTCCCCAAAACACAATCATTTCCTCTCTAAGAAGTCTTCTAACGATTAACATTAGGTATAAACAAGAAAACATTCTTAAAATTCTTCTTTAAAGTTTCTTACGAAGCTCTTGTACAACTTCTACAAAACATAACAAAATCGGTTCACGTGTCGCACGTTAATATTTTAAGGAATAGTTAATAAAACTTTTAAAGATTGAAATGGAAATATAAAACATCCGAAATAACTTCCAAAAGTAGTAAAAGGTTATAAAAGAATAAGAATTTGATGAAATAATATTAAAAATACCCTTTTATGCATTTTGTTCAGCATGAAGTGCTGGTCTGTTATATCTATTCTGAATAAACAAATGATCCGAAATGGAAACTTCCGAAATGGAAACTGACTTTCCGAAAACGGATTGTCTTAATAAAAAAAAAAGGAGAAAATTTGCCAACACTTCGCCTAGGTCGTGAAGCTACAGAGCCCCTTGCGGGGCAATTATATATGATTATCTATATAATTCAACGCCTGGTACAGTTCTTAACTAAATACCGAGAGATTTAGTTCCAATCAAGACAACTGGTACTGTTCAAAAGAGGCAACTGCCATCATTTTCAAGTCTATGCACTATGGGAAGTTTGACAGAATGAAACGATGTTCAGTTGAGTGAATATAAGTTTCGGGAACGTTTTCATACGGTATGAAATTATATCGGATAGGCTTTGAGTTCCCAATAGAAAACAAGTTTTTCAATATGGCTTTCGTATCGGATATAAACGGTCTTCTTAGTGATACGCTATGTATCGGATAGCTTTTCCAAGAAAGAACTGTACAACTGTGCAACGACATCTCAGTTTCAAAATAGATCAACAGGATTGAGCACCAAAACAATTTTTCTTTTACATAGTACGGTGTATGGTATATGGTACATACCATATCGCTATCTCGTTGGGACCACAAATACATTCATCTTACGCTGCAAAATCTGTAGAACTCTACCGTGTTTCCTCCAATAAACGCCACGACGGTTATTACAAATTCCAGCTTTTGGATGCGGAGTTTAATAGAAGACGGCGTTTAATACAAAACGAAAATTGATATAAAAACAGACTTTAAACAACTTCTTCTTTTCCTACAATGACCTTGTGTGAAACGGTTTACACAGAAGACATGCTCAAATATGCAATGTCAATATCACTGTCACCATCCACTACTACTACATTAACACTTTCATAACTTTCGCTAACATCGGATTCGAAAATTCGAAACAGATTTTCAGAAGAATGATCTTAGTGCTTCTGTTACCTGTTTCAATAAAACAGCGCCATTCAAACAAGACAAATGGTTCTTATACGGCTGAAATATGAAACGCCAACACTGTCATAACTATCAAGCTCCAACCTAAATCTTCTGAATTACGCGTAAATATCATTAACTTATCCAAAAACTTCATTCGGTTTAACTAAGAAATTATTTTATTTTCTAGAAAAATCATTTGCTTTTCTGCTAAAAGTTTTCTTTCGGCACAAACATCATTCGGTTTGGCTCAAATGTAAATAGTTTTTACGAAAAGCTTCTCTCAAAATTTTATCTTTTGGTTTTTTACCGTCTATGCTTATGATTTTACTTTTAAAATGGCGTTTTTTTTGTTTTTTTTACTTTAATTTTTACGTAATTATTTCATTGAACTAATTATTCTAATGTCCAGCTTCTCGTCTCATACTAACTTTTTAATAAAACTTTCCATTTTTAGCTCTTTCAAGAGGCAAGTCAGATCTGCCATCTTCTATTTCACTAACATGCTTTGGAAAGCCTTTGAAAAAATGTGTGCCAATCGCACTCCATTTCAGCTCTCCTCCACCGAATGAATTTTCTTCGAATGAATTTTCTTCGAATGAATTTTCTTTGAATAAAAACTTATCAAAAAATGAATGTTACAGAGTGAATCAAATAATTTTTCTCTATCGAATAGTTTCTAAACGGAATCGAAAGATTGTTTCTCTAGAGAATCGCATGAAATTTCTGTCGAGCGAATTGAATAAAGTTTCTTGCGAATGGCATTTATGCCAAATCGAATGAAATTTCCTCCGACTGGAATGATTCTTGCGCCAAATCCAAAAACGTTTCAGTAAATTTGTATGGTTCCTCTCCATATGGAATAATTTCTATGCCAAACAAAACAAGACGACTTGACAGTCGAAAATTTCGCTATATTGCATTCTCACAATTCTAACAAATATATACTGTTCATAAAACTGTGAAATGCAATAGTTGATAACGGTAGCAGAATTTCAACTCGCAATTATACGAAACAAATAGATCAAAACTCATTCGTCTCAAATTTGGCTTAAAGTCTTCAGGACGGTGTCACAATTACACAAATCTACTGTCAACAATTATAAAACATTCTCAATATAGCATTGCCAAATTGCCAAATTTTGGCCAAATTTGACAAAATGACTGTCAAATTCGAAATCAGCACCTTTCAATTGTGCTCTGTGCAAATTTTTATGAAAATTGGAGAACTTTCATAATTTGGTCCAAATTTGGCCCGAATTGCCAAATTTTGACCAAATTTGACAAAATGACTGTCAAATTCGAAATCAGCACCTTTCAATTGTGCTTTGTGCAAATTTTTATGAAAATTGGAGAACTTTCATAATTTGGTCCAAATTTGGCCCGAATTGCCCAATTGCCCAATATTGGCCAAATTTGACAAAATGACTGTCAAATTCGAAGTCAGCACCTTTCAATTGGGCTTTGTGCAAATTTTTATGAAAATTGGAGAACTTTCATAATTTGGTCCAAATTTGGCCGGAATTGCCCAATTTTGGCCAAATTTGACAAAATGACTGTCAAATTCGAAATCGGCACCTTTCAATTGTGATTTGTGCAAATTTTTATGAAAATTGGAGAACTTTCATAATTTGGTCCAAATTTAGCCCGTTAGTCAGCCTGCAAAAGATTTTGTTGCTAAGGTGTGTGCGGACATGGCTTTTTTTTATGCAATTATTTACTTTAGTGAGATCGTCCAAAATGTCACGGAGATACATAGAACGACGAAACCAATACTTCGCTATACTAGCGAAATTAATGAAGTTTTTGGAAAATCGAATTATCTATGCGCCAAATCGAATAATATTTTAGCACATGTAGTCTAACTTTTACTAGTTATGACAGTGAAGGCGTTCCACACTGAAACATACCAGAATATGTCAAACAGGAAATTTTAGTGGGACATTTAGATTTTTTAAGAATTTGATTTAAATTTTCCTGCGCAATTGATTACACAACAATTAAAACACAAACAGACGCGGAATATAGAAAACAAATAAAGCTATTTATTTTCTGTTTAGCCTATTTTCTAATAAACACATTTCAACAGCGTAAACTCATCACGTCTTTATATTCGCAGAAAGTACAAGTCAGGGCTTATATACCCAATTAAAAGAGGTAAAATTAAACTTTTTGTTGCTGCATTAGAATGAGGGAACGACGATTTTGAATAAGGATTCGTCACATAAGATCACACAAAAATCTATTACAGTAGCGTTGACGTCAATTTTTTCGTGATCACGGGGAATCATTGCATTGCATCCGCAATCGAACGCGAAGTTTTTAGGGAAATATCTCGGTAAGCAATAGGGATAACTGACGTTCTTTGGGGTACGCGATGCAGGCGATGGGGTCACGAAATTTTTTGGCACAAAATATTTTTGAAAATATTTTTGGGTAATGTGGATATGACGTCATCAAATAACGGTTGATCGTAGGGAAACGGTCAGTTTTTCGAGCTCTACAACATGGCTACATTTTCTGTTGCCAATTCCCAAATTGAAATTTTCGTCACGGAGTTCGCATACGGGAAATGCGAATTTGACACATCCTTTTCGAAGTTAAACTCGGTAAAAATTTTTACCCGTGTTACTGATGAAAGTTCATAAACTAGAGGCGGTTTTGGATTACGCCAGACCGTTTCAGTATCTGGTGCGGAAATTTTGTTTTTCTTGAAGAAACTGTGGACCTGAATTTGTTTTTTTGGGGGGGGAGGGATTTGATGGAGATCCAGGCTTTGCTGATAATATGCATGTGGGTGAATTTTAACTAGTCATATATGAAGGCTGACCAACCTCTCCTTTGAAATCTGTGCTGATGACAGACTTCATTGGAGTGCTGGTATTTACTTATTTTTATTTTCTGACTTGTACACAAATTGACGCTAAATAAATTTATCTTATCTTATCTTATCTTATCCATGTGATGAGGATACTGTAAATAATTTATTTTATCTAAATTAACATTGTACAAAAATTTTATATGCGATCATGATGGAGGTAGAACCTCCGAAAGCTTGTATATTGGAATGCAACAAAGAAAAGTAAATAATTTGAGTATAGCCGTCTTATAGCTTCAACAGAGATTTGAATGCTTTGTTGAATAATTGCAACAACACCTTACATTAATGTTTTTATATTACCTAAAATTTCAGGGGGGAGAAATGTTCGCCGCGAATTCTAAATTTGGGACAAATTTTATTCATACGTTCTATATTCGTTTTCTTTAAAGCATATATAAATGTAAAAACACAAGGAGTCACTTGCATAGTTTGAAACCTTACCAATTGCAATTTTCTTTCATCTTTTTCTTTTTCCTTACATTGTTATGGCTAAATGGATGTCAGTGATTGACGTCAAACGTTCCATCTCCTTTGATTTTGATGTCAATATTTGATCTTACCTATGCTTCGTTCACTGCGTTCCACTCAGGAAAAGATAGAGGAATGTCATTTCCTATATTTTCCTCCCATTTGTGTATTTCTAAGAGAAATATTTTAAAATGTGACCAGTAGCAAACACAATAGCAAGCTTGTTGACAGCGAATTCTACTACTCCATTGATCATAATAAGTTAAAATGGGTCATCCACAGTTAAGAAAAATTAAAGTATTTTGGATTTGTAAATCTTATCACTTTCCATGTCTTTTGATTCACATAAGCTGACACATTTGACTCAAGAGCATGCAACAGCATAAGTTGTATTGCATAAAAAATGCTGACCAGCGTTCTCCCCAAATCGTATATACAATAGCGAGTGTGTATCACACTTTTATTTTAGACAGTGATAAATTTTGTTGAGTTTTACGGTCAAAATCTTCTTAATCGTTGTCATATTCTTTGTGAGGCCATGCGCTTTTTTACGATTATTATATAGTAGCACGTGCAACTTTTTTTATCGTCACGAGAGAACAATTGCATTGCACCCCAAGGTGTTTCAAATTTTCGTCACAGGGTTTGCACACCTTGAATATATTTTTCGTCACCTTATTTCGACACAGGATTTGCATACATCATTTTCGAAGTTATATGTGGTAAAAAATTTTACCCGGGTTACTAGTTTTAGAATATTTCCTTGATCAAATGTACAAACGCTCCCGGAAATTCGAATTAAGAACTCTTGAAGGACTAAGGGAATAAGAAGACAAGAGCCATCCCACAATCAAGTGCATACACTGATAATTTTAATAGAGTCAATATGAGAACTCTAAGGGAATCATTTCAGAGTGCCTGTGGTGACTCCTTTTGCGAGTTGTGTTGACTCCCTCACGAGTATCTTTTTTTACTCCCTTTATCTTCTTATTGGTATGAATGACTTCTTATTGGTATGGATGATTCCCTTTCAGTTCTCAAAAATTGCAATATTTATGACCCTTCAACGGGAGTCGTTTGAAAATGAATCTGTTACAATTCTCCAGCTTCAGAATCATTTCGAACAAGATGCCCTAGCAGGCATAAGGATTTCTGCAAAATCAGCTGAAGTATGAAAAAAGAAAGACTATGACATTCTTGAAATTTAAGAAAGGTTTAATCATTTTTGCA
Organism: Turritopsis dohrnii; assembly: GCA_027922465.2. Taxonomy (NCBI): domain Eukaryota; kingdom Metazoa; phylum Cnidaria; class Hydrozoa; order Anthoathecata; family Oceaniidae; genus Turritopsis; species Turritopsis dohrnii. The sequence continues at coordinate 236,107 of BQMF02000524.1, forward strand.
ATATATATTTATTAAATTTCTGATCATGTACTCCCCAAAAATCTGGAAAAAACATAATTGTCACTATGCAAAACTTTATACCAATAAACACCAATAAACTTGATTATATCTGAATGACATAATATTCTTTACTTCGTTGGTACGAAATGATATTAAGGATTCAGTGATCAATTCAGATAAGACAATGAGTATGCATGTAAGTCAATGTAAATATTATGAATTCAATATGTCTTGCCAATCTTCCTAACAGAATTCCTAATTCACAAGCACAAAAAGGAAAGCGTAGATTTTAATGATACAAAATACGTCTATAGATACATACAAAATCAACATACATAACTGAAAACAGAAATTTGTGCTTTAATTTGAGTAAAAATATGTCATTGCCATCTTTTAAAATTAGAAACATGCATTACCTGAACCAAATTTAATGAAAAGATCACATAGATTTATTCAGAAACTTAAAAATCATTAAATTTTTAATTACGTATACGCACCAGGGCATTATGAAAGGATAACTGACACAATACGAAACTTACACTAACTCCCAATAAACTTAATGAACAAAATAACATCAAATTTATATGCTTTCAGATATCACAGTGATCACGTATGTACGGTCAATCTTCCTAATTACTAAGACTTCCCAAACACAAAAAGTAAACAAAGATTAGGATTATGAAAAATATGACCTAAACTTACCAAAATTAGCAAACATAACTGAAAGCAGAAATTTGAGTTAAAGGATGCCAAGTATTTAAAATTTACAGACAATCAAGGTAAGTTTCCATTTGCTATCGTAAATAGTAAGTCCCCATTCCTAATTCAAGACATTGATAATATAGCCAAGAACTATAAAAGTAAATAAGCTAAAATAGCTAGAGAAACATTAAACATAAAATGATGCACAGGCAGAGGGACATTCTTGTATGTTGTTGGAGCTGAAGAGGAAACTGAGCTGAGCTGTATGTATCCAGAGCTTAAAAAGTACTACAGCCCACACATGAAACAAACGATCTTTTGTATTTAGAAAGGCTTAAAAGAATCCCAGACATTTTCCAAAAAATAAAAGCATTCCTTTTCACACACTGTTTTTATAAAGCATTGAGAACTTGTTTTTAGAGGAGAATGAACGCAGTAGAATCATCGTAGGATAATTATAATAAATATCTCCCCTTTCTCCCTTAAATTGTCCTATGTTATTTTATGTTAGATATGTCTTTTTAATGACAAAAAGTTATTGATATACTCAATATTTCTTACCACAAGGAGAAATAGCAAGCTAACTAGAGTCTTCGAAATATTCTTTTGTGCATAACTTTAAAAAAAAGCTGGGTAGTAGGTAATTCCTCTTTCTGTTCAAATAACAGCAATGATTCTCTCTAGCTGTTGTTGTTTTATGCATATTTTTCAGTTCTTCCTTCCGCGAAGAAATAAAACATAGAAAAAAGTAACACAAGTGCAGCTTTGACCGCACAACAATTATTTTGTGCAGCTTTGTCGTAACAAAGTATTGTACATATACCTAATTAATACCTGTGTTTATGCACCTTAATAACTTGTACATCTTTGCACCAAATTAACTTACAATGAACTGCACCAAATAGCTTCGAACAGCTTTGTTATACACCAAAGTACTATTATATTATACTTTTTTAGTTGACATGACTTTTTTAGTTATCATGTGCTGTGTTGTGAGACTTGCTTATGTCAATTAAATTGAAAAAACTTATTCAAAGTTCTTTTAACCAATCCCATGCAAAATTTGCAGCTGAAACTGGTAACTGATACGTACTTGTAATCTGTTATGCTAGCTTATCAGTAGGTCATTTGTTATTTATATATTTGGTTTTATTGTGAATGAAAGGTAACCTTTACAAACCATTGAACAAGGGTACATCAGATTTGCCAGATAATGCTTCCATGCTAGATTAAGATAAAATTGATTTATCTTGAAAATGAATATAGCTTTCTAGATAAGTTAGGATTACCTCTGGCTCTGCTGATGTTTTCATCAGTTAATGCTAGTTATAAACACGATGGCATATTTTTTTTTGCATCAAAAGTGTTTGTTGCTAAATTTTATAAAATAGTAGATATTTATTTGCTTTGTACAGTAGAATAGTCTAGAGTATCCGAAAAAGCAGCGTAAGTTATTATGTGAAATTAAGGAAACTTCTATCTTTTCTAGAACTATGAACTTTTGAAAGTACATATACAGAAGTTATAAATGTTGTTGATCTTAACTATTTAAAAATGTATAATTGGCTTGCTTTGATTACTTGATAAATTTCGATTACATAACTCATGGTACTCTGTATCTGAACTCGATGCTCTTACTGCATGAAATGAAGTCATTTCTGTGTTATATAAGAGTAGTATCATGCGACATTTTAAGTTCATCAAATTTTTTGCAGGAAAGTTTTATAAAAATGTTTGAAAGAACGAGGTCTGACGTAATTTTATGCTCACTGACCCAAGCAAATTTAACAAGGTTTTTACCATGAAGTTTTAATGAACTCAATTTGTCACATGAACTGTATGATAAATAATAATTGTAAAAACAGTGATGATGTGAGTGTTATGCCAAATTTTTACAGCCCCTGAAGAAATTTTACGCATTGCATCAGTGAAATTAGAAAATAGGAAAAATTTCTAATCAAGTTTTATGAAAAATTAGCATTCTATATTTTTCCTAGTAAAACTTTAGATGTCAAACCAGATAAAACTGTTCCTTATATATATATATTTATTCTTTTCATTTAAAATGAATTTATATATGTAGACAGGTGAGATATTATGAGGTTTTGATAAGTGTTCGAATATATAAAAGTTTTGTACATCAATTATGTTTTGTTCCAATGAATTTTGATAAGGTATATACCTGTCTGTGTTTTTTTTAACTGAAAGCCTTTTTAATCCCTTAAAGGTATTCCTGTATCCAAAATGATATTTACAAAAATGATAAAGTTGTTTAACAAGTATCTTTTCAGTATTACATAATTGCCCTAGTTGCCGAGATATCACATTTTTTAGATTAAATTTAAATTATACAGTGCATATCCATGACGTAGTAACCAACACTTCTTATTGCAACAACTTAAGATATGATTAGTATTGCATCTTTATAATTTACTAAGGAGTAAGGGCTTCCACTCTGAGTTGATTGACAGAAGAATGAAGTGTAGTATTTACTAATTCAAAAGTAACAAGCATCAACAAAATGCTATCTTAGTAAGTACATCATAATTATGAATTGCATAATTTGATGATTTTTAAATAGAAATATCACCCCAAGGAAACAGAATTTCCAAAAAGCTGCAAAAAGACTTCATAAACAACTTTGTTCTACCATCACAAAATTTTGACGCAAGAATCTCTTTAATCACCCTCATTTTAGTTGTCACTGCATTCAAAGTATATTCGGTTGATAAACCATAGTTTCGTCCAAAGGAAGGTTACGAATTCTCTGACTCATGGCGATAATATAAATTACGCATACATTGAATTAAGATTTACAATCGTATTTGTGCCATGAGGCTCTTGTTCATCTTTCAAAACAAAAGGATTCCACTGTCATGTCTGGCCACTTGTGAGTTACTTTGTATTAATATGGAGTCTCCTTATGGAGTTTATCTTGCCAAATCTAAAACAATTGAAAACAAGATTCGCAATAATGCGACTATATATTTCCCCAAAATTGCGAAACATTTATCAATGTATTGTGTGTACTTGATAACCATAAGAAAGATGTATCATTAATAATAATAGTAATGATAATGAATTTATTTCGGCATATCCATTTTACAAGAAACTGGCTCTTCATCCGAAAAATTAACAAAAAAGTTGACTAAATTAATAATAATAAAAAAAAAAATTAATTACTAAAAACTATTTATATATAAAATTGATAAAAATATGTTAAAAATACTTTATATTTGTATATTAAAAACTGGAAGCAAATAAATAGGGTCGGTTAATATTGTATGGGGAAAAAGTAGTGTTTTCAGTGTTTAAATAATTACAATGCTATAACTACCATCAACCTGATACTCAGTTAAAAATGTTGTCCTTACTAAACAGGGTGAAATTGAATTTATTATTACAAAAGAAGATATTTTGAACTTATTATGAAATGAAGATGTTCATTGTCAAGTGATAAAGCTTCTCTTAGTTTTGCTGAGGAGTTAAAAAGTGACTGAGAAGTTACTATGGACATAGCTAAAAATTATACAACCTAAATGTGACTAGTATTTCCCCTTAAACAACTGAATATTAACAACCACATCAATGTGTAAGGCAACTTCATCATAATAAATGACATAGACATAGATATATCAGCGACGTAGACATATAAGCAAATATATATGTAACTATCACAAGCAATCAAAATCTCTACTAAAAAATATTATGGGTAGCAAATTAGGACAGACCCAGTTATTTTCAAAATCGAGATGGTTTTTTTAAAGTGACAAGTTATAAAATTTAAGTATTCTGTAAAAACATCTCTGTTCGAAAAAATATGTTGACACTTATTATTGTTAAAATGATCTTTGTTAATCCGAAATGGAAAAAAACAACAGGTATTGGTAGTGAATATACACATCCATAACCAAATCACTACAAACCTTAAAGTAGAAGATCGTGTTTTAATTTACATTCATTGTTTTTGTAAGGGAAACTGACAGTGTATATTTAATTTGTACAAAATATGATATCACTACAGTAACAAAACAGTATATGTGATCATGGAATTAATTCATTAGTAAAATATGTTTCTGTTGTCAGATTGAACGACTATCGGGAACCACATTAGACCAGATTCTTTCAAGCAATCTTTTAAAATATTATACGTAATTGGTTTTCTGAACTTCTTATTGCATATACAACATTACGTTTTTACTTGCTGTTTTTGTAGTGTACTCTTTGAGTTAACATAACTGGTTAAACTGGTTATTGTCCACAAAAAGATGTTCCTTTATGGCTGTATTATATCATGGTGCTTTCACAGTTCAGTTGGGCTATACATTTATCAGGATGTAAAATGAAAATTAATCTTCAGCTTTTGATGGCTATTGATGATGAATTTCGCCCTTGCACTGACATCACAGCTTCAATGGGGACATATATAATGATGACAATAACAAACTAAAACTTAAACATATGACATTGGATTTTTCATAAGAACATTATTGTTGGTAATTTTGATATTTTCGCTCAAAATTGTTTGGCAGCACCGTCAAACCAAAAGTACAGATTTTGGAGTACCATCATGTGATGTGGCATTTGCAACAAACTGGAAAGGAATGGGACTGTATGGTGAACATGGTAGGGAATCAAATTCACCCAGAACTTAATAATATCCATCATAGATGTTTTGTTGTACCAAATCAAACGTTTAAGGTGTTGGAAGCATGCTGCTAAGAAAACATATTGGGTTAATCCCCCAAAAGACTTAAAATATACAAAAAAAACAAGAAACTTGAATGGATGAAGTGGAAAACTTACTAGTGTGCACATTGTTGTCTTGATGACAGATGCATTTACTCCGTTTTAGAGACTCTACAATTGTTTCTGCCTTTAGGACATTTCAAAACCTTCCTGATGTTTGAAGGGAAATAACTTTCGAAAGAAAAAATACAGGTCAATACGCTTTTTTGTAGTTTCTTTTCTTGCATGTACTCTGTCCTTTTCCATTTTATTTGACACTGGCAAAGCTTTGCAATGACGAATCTAGAGGTATTTCGAAATTTTTGTAGGAGAGTGTTAGAAATCTAACCATAAAAGAAAAGCATTCAAATAATCCCATCGGTAATATAAATTGAATTCACAAATAATGTTAATGCTCTCCTACACAAATTTCGACATACCTCTAGATCCGCCACTGCTTTAGATGTTGTTAAAATTCGAATTTGTCTCCAATCTCTCCAGGGTTCCCTCAATAGCACATATTTGGTGCATTTTCTTCGTTTTCTCAACATTGCTACCAAATGTAAACAAACAAACGAAGTTCCATGACCATGCTTTACTGTAAAAAGCTTGGAAATGATTATTTCAGTAAAAATACGCATAAATTATGCCATAAAAGAAAAAGCATCCTCCCTCGCGCCCGGAAGAAATTTGCGCCACTTTGACTTATTAGAATTTTACGGAAGCAACTCAACGCGTCCGCAAACTTAAATGTCCGCCGTGAAACAAACGTGAGAGAAACGCAACCCTTATTCTATTCCATTTTGAAATGATGATAAATTTTTTAAAGTAGCATGTAGCTTTAGCTAAAAATGCCCCCGCGCTTAAGCATTCCAATTTGTACACACAGCAAGCTATACATTGCAAGCTATACAACGGAATTAAAATGAATCTTTGTCCGAAAACAAATGTTTTGGTTTATTGTGGGCCTGGTAAGTGGCATACTTATATGCTTAAACATTTCAACAAAGCCAGTTTTTTAGGAAGCCTCAGAGAGCTACTCAACACTCACTCAAAATCGTTTTAGAACTGTCTAGCATTATGATCACAAGATGAGTAACATTGAGGCTCCAGTCATAACACTTGTAACTTTTAATGCATCGAAACAGGTATAAAATAACCCCCTTCGTTCAAGGGTTGACATGATGACATCAATTGAACTTCAGGACAAACTCCATAATTGCGGTATTTCAAAACCACTTTGGAATATGCAAACTGAATAGATCTAAACTTAAACAGATGAAAATCTGCACAAAACTTTGTTACTTTTTTTTATCTCTTAGGCCTAAGTCACACTGATGCAATTCACATTCACAATATACCTTTTAAAAAGTGTAAATAAGACTTAACAAGTAATATCAGAAAGTATTTGCTACAAACAAAAGAAATGTGTGAACTGAAACATGGATACGTATTTTATAATCAAAATAAGATTTGTAAAAGAAATTATGTAAGAGCCAAAAGAAGGAAAAAAAAAAACTTTTGCAAAAAAAAAATTAAAGCGAACAAGATGCCCGTATGGGCAGAAAGATTTCTGCAAAATCTGTTGAAGCATAAAAAATGAAAAATGTTATGACAATTATGAAATTCGACAAAAAATGTTACACGATCAAAGTGGGCTCGAACCACCGACTTTTCGGTTAGCAGCCAAGTAACTGCGCCACAGAACTACATATGTCTCTGTAATGTATAAACTGCTAGCTTTAAACAGTAAGAAAAAAATGGAGGTGAAAAGCCGGTTGTAATGTATTTTTTGCTTTCGCAAAAATCCAAAATCGAAATATTTTATGACATTTAAAAATTTCATCAACGCGGGATCGAACCACCGACCCTTAGGTTAGTAGTTGCTGTACTAACCGACTGTGCCACGGAAGCCATGCACGTTAGCATAGATATAAATATATATAGCTCTTTTGACTCTTCTGTTTACAAACCGTTGAAAACTTTTTTTTAGTTGAAAAAGAATGATCACAGTCCAAGATAATTATAAGCTTCTTTTATGTATTTTCTGTTTTCACCTTAAAATATGTACATCTTCTTTAAAATCCATTTAATATTGATCAAAGAAACTTTCGTAAATCTTTCGCTGACATGCAATGCACGGTGCTTTGGTTTCATGTAAATGCACGCACGAAATTTCAAAAAACCGCTAGGTTTGGACAGTAAGAAAAAGAAGAAGAACAAGATGCCCTTGCGGGCAGAAGGATTTCTGCAAGATTTGCTGAAAATGCACAAAAATGCAAAACCAGCAGCCTTGACGGTTTCCCATTTGTTTCCTACGGTTTAACTTTGACAAACTTTTCAATTATTTTGACAAACATCAACTTAAACGAAATGTAAATGTGAATTTTCGAAACCTTCAACTGTGAAACTATTTTAATTTATAAGTTCTTTTTAATTCCACTTTTCTTGTTTATTTTCACCTAATTTCACCCTGCATTAAGTTTATGTGCAGGTCTGCATATGCTCAGGCCGCCCTTATATCATGTGGCGGACATCATCACAACTAAGCTGCGCATAGCCGTCTTAACCACAAATTAAATCTGCCTTTTTCACTTTTCGAAATGTTGACATGTCTGTTCCAAAGATACGAACAGGCAGGTTACCATCATATAACTAGGCGGGACGGGTGACGAAATATATTTGCTCACACCCAATCTCATGCAAACGCTATTACAAACGTCGTTGTTTTATATAGCACCGCCCCTTTTGGTCCAGTTATTGAAAAGTTCATATTTCAGTTAATTTCTTCGGGTTCGAACATTTTCCCCTCAAATTACTTGAACAAAAAAACAAATTATGTACCAGCGGATACGAAAAAACAAAAACAAAACAAAAGTAACAATTTGATATCATTTTTTAAAAATTTTGATACAGATAAATTAAATGAGTTCTTAAATGAGTTCTTCATGGACAGCATTATTTACTCCAAAATGCGAGAGACAAAACGAGTATCTTTTGTTGTTGAAACAGCCTTCATAATCATTATCTACATCTATACAGGAATTTGAACCACTTCATCAATGTCTACAAAGTTCCGTGTGTAACGAACAAACGAGCTGCACGAAGTAGTATACATTGTTACATATAAATGATATACAGCATGGTCGATTATCTGTGTCGGAGGATATATTTAGTACGCATGCTTAAAACATCGATCGAAATTCAAGTTCGTCCATCCAGAAAATTCTGTCATGTTCATATCAAACACCATTAAATTTTGTTTAATATCATTTTGCCTATTATCGTACACAACCAAAAAGGTTAAGACGGCTGTCTAAAAGAGAGAACAAATACAGTTGATAATATCGAAAGTATATACAATAACAATCAAAGTTAATCTTTCACATACATTTTAGCATCTTTTCTGGAATCCCCTTCGAATAACATATAGAACCATGAAGGCGAATACAATACAGCAGCTTTAATCAACAATATCATTTCGTAATAAACGTCACATTTTGCTCTCACACAGTTCGTCAACATTTTGCATACACACATCAATTCTTGCAATTATACTTCACCGATTACAACTGGAACGAAGGCTTACACTTCCATCTCACAAAGACATTCAATAATTTACAAATTCTTTTGAATAAAGAATAAAATTGATTAAATTAGTTAAAATTACTTCCCTATCCAATAAAAAATAAAGAGGGTGGCACAATCACTAACTCACAATTTTTACAACATTAACAAACACTGAAGACAAAATGTAGATTTTCTGGAAGTGCATTTTAAATCTTTTACTCTGATGATTACTAGTTATATTGCTATCTTGTTTGGTAACCTCCTGTGGCACAACATACATCTAAACCAATGCGAAAAGATCATCATTCAGCAGTGCGAAACTATTTCTTTCCTGTGTGGACTGTTGGGACGTATATTAGAAGAGAAATGATGATCGCCTCACGTTAGTTTAACATACAAGCACAATGTGATCATAAAATGCTATACTTACACTGTGAAATTAGAGAAAATAAGAAAAGTTGCGAAATTAACTGAAATTGAAATTCACATATTTTGTAGAAAAATTTCACATCAGGTTCCTTTGTTTGAGAAAAATGGAGCATTTTATGACCACCACATACACAACCACTGACAACCCTCTCAAAAAATGTATTAGTGTAAAAATATAAAATTAAAATTCAGATATTTACAATTAATTTCCAACTTAAATTCATGCGTAAATTTTCACAAATTTTTGACATTAATATTTACATGAATATAAATCTAAGCTGATGGTGCATGAGTCCATTCAATTGATATCGCAGAAATGGGAAACTATAAGAAAGATTTCATTAAACATGATTTGGTACTGCCATCTTAACAGATCTGAAAAGATAAGACAAAAAATAATTACAAATTCAATCATCTGCAAACAAACAAAAAACTTCAATAAGTGTTCAACTTCAATTTTACAATTTAAACAGCACAAAAATATTTTAAACAACCCACAAAGACAACTAAAACAACAGAGACAGATAAACGTACTTAATAAGACCCTAATGAGATCAAACAGATTATACCTGTCTTTCATTCCACTTCATACATAAATAGAACATGTATCTGTCCCTGCTGTAGACATATACATAAAACACACAAATACCAAACCACCCACACACCACACACATACACACACAGCCACAGGATCTTGTCAACAGCTTGCCATAATCATGTGCAACATTCACTATTTCGAATAACTAAACAACTTCAATTAATTCAATTACAACCTTGAATGCAAATCAAACATTGCTTGGACAATATGCTTTACCTTCTTCACTTTGTGCATCAATAAAACATGCAGGTAATAGACTAGTATTAGAAAATGATTTGAATAACTTACAATGACTTGGATAAATTATGAATTATACAAAAAGTGACTAGAAAATATTAATTTGCTGAACATTAATCATTTTATTAAGATTTAAAACAAAACAAAATTAAATCGAAATTTTTACCTTAATTGCATCATGGTCTGAGAAAAAAATGCACTTTACCATTGTCTCTAATTTGAAATTTGCAAGGAAGCTCTTTTTGATGTAAGCATGATCAAGTAGTGACCCATCAATATAAGTCGGCTCAGATACAACCATCTCATAATCGCTAAGAATTTCTGAAAGAGTATCACTAGATGTAAAATAATCAATATTTAAATCACCAAGCAGAATGTCAATATCAAAAGAATGGATGTAATTAGATAACTTATTGTAAAAAAGTTGCAATGGTTCACCATGTTTCCTGTACAGTACCGCAATTCCGACCAAATCACTGCAAAAACTTTGTTTTAAAACGTTAACATATAAAAAGCCAGATTCAGTTGAGCATGAATAAATGTCATGATTTTTTAATCCAATTGCCAAGCTCTGGTATTTATCATCTCCAACAGAGAATGTTATTTCAAAATCCAACAGCCCACATATCTCAGAACAATCGTCATGTTGCAACATTTGTGTCTCAGTAAGACATAAAACATCACTCTCTACCAATTCATTTACACAAGCAATATCTTTTGCATGCAATGACAATGAACGTGTATTCAGCATACTGATACTTAAAGAATTCGGACACAATGGTTCAAGCGTCTCTAACCGTGGCAATGGACAGGCTTGTCGCATCCGTTCATATTCCATGAAAGCTCTTTTGTCGGCCTTTATGGCGTTTTTGTCAAACTTTCCAGTTAAAAACAAGCCAGATAGACTAGTAACTCGACTCATTGCAACATACATTTGACCAGGATTAAACCGCCTTTGCTTTTGTAAGTCAAAGCTAATAACAGCTTCAGGAACACTCAAACTCTGTACTTTATGAATACTCGTTGCCCAAGATAAAACTAAGGGAAATTGTGTTCTTTTTATCACAGGTGATGTGGTTATTCTTTTGTTGATATTAATATCAGTCTCAGCACGTTCAATCGGAACACACTTATGGATCACAGCGTATCTGTCAGATGCCATTTTCATAATGCCAGCACTTTCATCAAGAAATTTAACATAAATTTTTGAAACCTTACTACCATTTGTTATGAAGTTATATACTATGCCCATTTGGCCATTGATCAGTTTGTCTTCTATATCTATGTTTGATGTGAGCATCACTTTAGCACCAATTTTTAAAACAAGCTTTGTCGGTAGACCACCGGTTTCAGTGTGTTTTCTATTGAGAGCATCACTGATTAGTCGGTGAGGAACATCTTTTGGTAAGTCATCGGTTGCGTTTATCACAACTTCTGAATTTTCTAAACCTCTTAATTTTTTCTCGTTATAGTCCATAGCTGGTTTATTTTCAGCAAATAGATGAAGGGCGTCAACTGGATACTCGGGAGAATTAGTACTAATAAATCTTGTTTTAAGAAGATCTTCGTCATCAGCTGTTATATTGGCAACACGCACATTGTTTAACAAATCAATGAATACGGAATCTCCTTGTTGTCGCATCACTTCTGTTAACTCAGCAATTTTAAAAGTGTCCCATAATTTTAATAAATTCTCTACAAAGCCATATGGTGAATAAACAGGTCTTCCCATTACGGGTGGCAGCTGAAAAAAGTCTCCGGTAGCAATGACAGTTTTACCTGCAAAAGGAATCTGAATACTTACACCAAATATCTCACATAACCGCATGTGAACATTTTTCAATAATTCATCGGAAACCATGGATATTTCATCAATTATCACAGCAGACACTTCAGAAAGTTTATTACGCAGGGATGTCCTCATCTTGTCACTTAACGGTGCATAATTTTTACCATAAATACCAAGGCCGGAATGTATGGTAGTACCTGCAATGTTTACAGCAGCTACACCTGTAGGTGCAAGCAATAAGACTCTTGGTTTTGCTGGATCTGTTGCTTTGCGAAGTAGGACCTTTGATACAACATGATAGATAGTTTTCAATAGATGTGATTTTCCACAACCACCTTGGCCTGTTAAGAAAATATGCAATGGCTTAAGATCTTTGAATTCCTTACAATTTCTCCTCTTGACAAGTTGCCGTGACCATGTTAATACAATATCAAAAATTTCTCTCTGTTTGATATTGAGTGATCGGATTTTGTCATTCAACACATTATCGTCTAAAACATATTGCCTTTCAGGGATAATTCCTGATGTTGCACATGGTGTATCTTGAAAATCTTCCTCGTCAGATATGTCATTGTTAGCATCCAAAATATCTTGGACAGCCTCATTCTCTTGTTGTGCAAATGGATCGGAAGTCACATCGAGGTCAGCTCTGTAGTTTTGGAAAGCATCATTTACTAGTTCATCGTATGGTTCAATCTTTGATTTATTTTCATTTACTATGTCCAACACACCAGGTTGACCAAGCTTTTCAACATACGTATTGTGTAATAGTTCTGCCTCTGATCGAAAAGGATAGTACATGAACAACAAATGATGAGCATATCTCTCTGGATATTTGTGCCTGTTTGGAATGTGATACCTTAAAACTGCACGGATTTTCCTGCATTTTAATTTAGATTTACTGTTCATCAATGGTACAACAGGAGGGTGTGGTGATGGATGCTTTTCTTCCATTAGCAATTCGTTCAAAATTTCAGGCTGGTTATCATTTCCATTGCTAGCATCGGACTTACATTCCAAATAATAATGTGCCAAAAATTCAGCAAAACACATGCTATTCAGAGTTGCAAACTTTCCATTTTTGAAAGAACTATCAGGTCGGTCAAGATAACGATCTAACATGTTTGTTTTGAAAATATCTGTACTTTCATCAGGAAGATTATTTAACTCCTCTTCAGATCTGCAAATTCGAAATCTGTTTTCTGGAACATTGCTGTTGGCAAAAATGACCTTTGGGAATGTTTTACGCAACCACAATTCAGGCATTACATGATACACAGCTTCTTGCACAGAGCATTCTCTTTTACATGAATATGCTTTTGCAATTGTAAGCATTTGTTCAAATTTGTTCAAGTTATTGGACTTAGCCTCATCCAACGCTTGTTTCATTGCTCTGGAACAATCATCTTCTGCCTTTGAAAGATATTTGCACATGTAGGTTATGGCTTTATAGTGATTGAAGACAGGCTGAATGTCCAAATTTGCTTCCCATGCAGTCAAACCTTCCGCAAAATAGTTGTTGACAAAACAAGAATTTGGTGGGCGTCTAAGGTGAATTTCAAAGTCATTATCTTTAGAAATTGAGAGTGCAGTGTAATATTCCTCTTCGGTTATGCCGAGTTTATCCAAAATTTCTGAAATAGTTCCAGCATCTTCATAATTATCTTTCAATGGATCAATAACATTATGCTTCTTAGGACATAGATATTCATCGATATAACTTTTCACAGTATCTAACAGTGCTTTCCTACTTTCTAATATTGTTTCCTTGTCATCAGGGCTCACCTCAACAGGAAGTGGACTGGAAATAATAGTGCGATCTGTAAAAAAATGACCAAAATTGAACCTGCATGTACTATTTTTGTACTTGCGACAAGTTTTTGAGTGATTGTGTACTTGGTATGCTTTTACCAACTCAAACAATTCTGGTTCTAATTCAGGATCAGGCATGTCAGCTCTTATGGCTCCATCAACAAATGCAATATAATCATCCTTAGTAGCTTCTGTTAATATGGGTGGGTCTTTTATCCAAATGAATACATGAACATGTGGGCTTCCACGTACTTGAAATTCAACCCTTATTACATAATATTCAACCTTTCCTAATGGACCAGCTAAGACAATTTCCTTGAAAAATGTTTCCACTCGATACTGAAAATGCCTTGCCAGAAAAACAGGATTCATGTTCAACATTTCACATCTTTCTTGGTATGTCATGTTTTGAATTTCATCATCCTGCAAATTCATTTTATACAATTTTGACAGTATAGAAGGCAACTCGAACCACCTCAGATCTGCACATGATAATGTCAAGAAAAATGTTGGAACGCCAAGTTGTTTCACCATAGCTAATACTTCAAGCAAAAATCTTTTCCAATATGCTGGGGTGCCTTTAATTTGGTTCATGAAGTTAAATGCTTCATCGTTAGCAATGAAAGTCCGAACAGTTTCGCTGAAACTTTGACTCAACATACCGGCTGTTAATCTACTTCCTGATAATTTCCTCATTGCAATATTTATCTTGCTATGTAAATTTGTTGACAGAAGGAGATAATTAGCAAAAAATATATAATCAGCATCAGAAGAAAATTTTTGAGTATAATTTAACAATCTTTGATTAAAGTATTTTACAAGTGAAATTTTTATTTCCCGATCAGTATTGTATCCAAATCTGCCGAAAGGAAACAGGTGTGGAAAAGCCATCTCTTCACAAAATTTATCTGTGTAAATTGGAATTGAAGTAACACCTTCACCTGGTGCAATAGTAACTGTGTCTTCATTGACATGAATAGGTACTTTGGAGGCCATGAATGTTTCATTAGTAGCAGTTCTGTCAGCGTCTAATGGATTATCATCCTCTTCATCCATTTCCTGTGAAAGGCTTGAGTTCAGATCAATATTTTCATTCTCGTTCGAAAAGCTGATCAGTTCTTCAGAAAGACTATTCAAATCAACAATAACATTGCTGTATAATGGGTTGTGTTCTTTCAAAAAATTTAAAGATCTCAGAATTAACTCAGGTCGAACAGCTTCAAAGTAAACGTGTCCACGGTAAATAAGTTTCCTTTTTAATTTCAACAAAAGTAAGCCATTACTGTCAGCTGGTCTTGGTAAAACATTACAGACATCTTCAGCCTCAATTGGCACATTACAAATGGCTCCTTTTACTTTTGGAAAATTGCCTTTGGGCAGAATTACAACTTTCTTGAAAAGAATTCGTTTAGCTATCAAAACTTTCTCCAATCGGTTGATGTCAGAAAGATCAGACGGGAGATTATCAACTTCGAGATTGTTGCAAACAGCTTGAACTGGGATGTTCTTTCTTTTTAACTTCAGATGACAAGTTTTGCATATGTATTGGTAACCATCAAAACTTTCCACAAGTGAAAATTCAAAACTATTAGAAACAATTGCATAATTACATTCATTGAATAATACAACAGATCGTTTATACAAACAACGATTGCAAACAACACATATGTAATACGGCCCTTGAATTATCATGTCCTTAAATGTTTTAATACGTTTTGCAGCTTTCAAGGTAGATAGACTCATCATTGAATATCTTTCTCTTTTTCGTTTTAACCTTTCCAAATGTTCAGGAGTCCCTTTACTTTCCTTATATTTCTGATGTAATGCTTTCAATTTCTTAGCATGCTCACAAGTTCCTTTGCCCTTCATGTATTTATCTCGCATTGCTTTCAATTTCTCTGAATTTTCAGAAGTTCCTTTACTTTTCTTATATTTATGATGCAAGGCTTTTAATTTCTCAGCATGTTCAGGAGTTCCTTTACTTTCCTTATATTTATGATGCAAGGCTTTTAATTTCTCAGCATGTTCAGGAGTTCCTTTACTTTCCTTATATTTATGATGCAAGGCTTTTAATTTCTCAGCATGTTCAGGAGTTCCTTTACTTTCCTTATATTTATGATGCAAGTCTTTTAATTTTTCTGAATGTTCCGGTGTGCCTTTACTTTCCAAATATTTATCTCGCATGGCTTTCAATTTATTTGCATGTTTAGGAGTTCCTTGTGTTTTAATGTACTTTTGCTTTAACATCTGTTCATGGTTATCAGGCTCAAGCGTTTTTGATAGATTACGTTTTCTTTTCTTTGCTGCACCACCTTTAGAAATTGTAGGAAATGCTTCTTCCATTTCTATCAAAACATATTGTATTTGACAAAACACATGTCCACCGTCATGTAATTGTACTGCACTGATATATTTTTGAAGTTGCGAGAGGCTAGAAAACTTTAACAAAATGCAAGTGCCATCTTCAATACTAATGCCCAATTCATTTCGACTGTGCGAATCAAACAAATAGAAAGATTTTGTATCCCAAGTTATGCTGAATGTCATTTGGTTAACAAAGAACAGGATGCCATTGGATTCAGGAGAATAGTCTTTGAAAGATTTCATAAAGTCATATCTGCCTTCAGCAATTTCGGCTGTAACATTCTCTCCATATTTCACAGTGTAATTATTGTTTTCTATAGAGACTTGAGGAGGTAAATCATCAACTGATAGGTATCGTGACAAATTCAGTTGTTGATATAATTCATTTCCTTTGATCATTACAAAATCTAGGTCAGTTGTTTTCCAAAAAGACATTCGTTTGAATTGTGACCAACACAAACTCAACAATGTATTACATGCACACTGCATACCAGCACTGTCACCAAACATAGGATTTCCTTGATGGAAAGATGCCTTAGTCAATTTAACTATGTTATAAGTTGGGCCAGGATTACTTTCAACATCGCCACCAACAAGAAGTTCAATATTTTTTAGAAAGGTTAAATCAATAATAACTCCGATGAAATAAATTAATCGTAACGTAACAATACAAAAGTTATGCATAATTAACAATAACAGTTCAAAGTGATTTACATACACACTGTCTGTACGTACTTTACAATAAAAAATGCCACATGCTGCACGCCATTGGTCAACAGTAATCATGTTAATAATAAGAGTTGTTGTATATATTTAGTAAGATAAAACTGACAATATAATACGAATGTTGCTGTATGTAGTCAGATAAAACTGACAATATAATAATACGATATATAAATGGTATACAATATGGTATATTGTAATATGTTTGGTATTTCAAGAGCTAGTTTGGTATTTCTCAAGTTTGCTTCAATGCTTTGTTCAGTCAGCTAGGATTATCTAGGATTATCTAGGATCAGCTGGGTTTCGCTAGGGTCAGCTAGGGGCTTGCTGACAAACTTCACAGACCTCACTTTTATTCCGATGCCCCCGGATATAAGCCTCCAAGAAAGCAAATGGAGGATAAATAAGCACTAAGAAAGCCTTCCGAACAATAGAAGTTTCAAATGCCGAAATTTGAGAAGAGAATTTTCGATTTCTTTCTTACCGCAATCTTACAACCAGTCGCTGGAAATTTCTCGTGGAAGAGACCTCGTGCAACCGAAAAATGCCTTAATACGCATGCACGTAATGAATGCATGTAAACAAACGCACGAAATATACAAAATACCGCTAGGTTTGGACAGCAGAAAAAAAAAAAAAAGAAAAACAAAGCCGGTTTTAAAGTATTTCTTGCTTTCGCAGAAATCCAACAAGATGCCCTTACGGGCAGAAGGATTTCTGCAAAATCAGCTGAAAAATGAAAAATGAAATACTATAACAACTTTCTTGAAACTTGAATGATTTTGAATCATTGAATGGTGGAAGAATTTCTACAATATATATATTACATTCCCAATTACATGCTCCTCAGGAAATTTTAAAGGCATATATAATTAACACAATGCGAAACTTTCTTATAATGTATATACTGCCAATAAACTGAACAAGATGCCCTTACAGGCATAAGGATTTCTGCGAAACCAGCTGAAGTATGAAAAATGAAAGACTAGTGACATTCTCCAAATTTGACAACATCACATTTTTGATCACACACTCCCTAGGAACCCATGATAGCAAAAGAGATCAAAAATAGATAAAACAAAAATAGAACTATAATACTTAATCCCGCTACAAAGTTTGTCAACTTTTGTTCCCAGGGATGATGGCAATTTACCTTTTAAAGTGTAAATAGGACTTAACTAAAAACAACAGAAGCTTTTACATAGAAAGAAAAGAAATATGCATAAGGTGCGAATCGTAACCATGGATACACATTTTATAAGACAATTTTTTTTAAAAAAGAAACGATGTAAGAGCGAAAAGAAAAAAAAACACAAACTTTTTCGAAAAAAATAATAATTAAGAAACAAAATAATTAAGTAAAAGCGAAAAACTCATCAGAAATACTTTGTTTAGAACTAACTACATATCTACCTACCTAATCTAGCTACTAAGCATTCAAGAATATAGCTTTTAAAAAGTTTAACTATAAACGACTTCGATAAATTTTTCTAACTGCAAGAGAGCTTCGAAGCACAAGACGTTACCAACAACAAACTTTTAAAATCAAAAGTTTATTACAAGCGATGCTTCGAATTTGGTGGAATTGTGTTTTTAGAGGGGAAAAATGTCTGTTATTTCGTGAAAAAGTGACAAAACACCAAAATACTTATATAAAGAATGTTTTGGTAGTTTTCATGTAAATGCACGCACGAAATTTCAAAAAACCGCTAGGTTTGGACAGCAGAAAAAAAAAAAAAGAAAAACAAAGCCGGTTTTAAAGTATTTCTTGCTTTCGCAGAAATCCAATGATATGTTTGTTAATACAATTAATATCAACGATATATCGATCCTTTCAGATATCCTAATGAGTATGCTTGTAACTAATAAACTCAAAACATTTTTCCAAGTATACATCAATTGTGGGTATGCAACATACATTCATATAGACTAAAGAAAATCAGCATATATATATATAACTGAAATCAGACATTTCTGTTTTAGTTTGATTAACAATATGGCATGCACTTTCATTCTTGATCTAAGTTGACATGTATGACCTGTCTAAAAATTTTGTTTGGGAATTTAGGGAAGGTTGAACATAACATTGCGTTTCTGATTACATATGCACCTCCGAAAGCTTGTCAGTCAAATAAAACATGGAATTTTCGAAAAACGTGTAGTTTTTGATGTCTCACTGAATTTTTACTAGACAGCTTGCAACGTGATATCACCTCAGGGCATTGCAAAATTGTTATTGACACTATGCGAAACTTCATTTCATAACCACCGATAAACTTAATTACATCTGAATGACATAAAACATCCCTTCTTTTGGGGATGCAGAACAAGATTAAGTTCATATTAAACTTTTCAGATATCACAGTGGTGTTACGTACGTAAATCATTTTCTTTAAACACTTGACATGTACTGCCAATCTTCTTAATTACGTACATAATTCCCAACATGCAAACACAAAAAGTAAACCAAAATTTTGATCATTAAAAATAAATACCTATGCTCTTAACTCACCACACACATTTTTATATAACTGAAAGGAAAATTTTCTTTGTGTGACTCAAGATTTGCAGGTGTATTGCATTTACAGGCAGTTGGAAGATGTTTCAATTTGCTATTGTGATTAGGAAAGCCATTCGTAATAAAGGACATTGGCAGCATAACTTAAAAACTGATCAAACATTAAAACATAAACATTAGCATAACATTAAAAGTGATACAGAGCAGACACACATTTTTAATGATGGAGCTGAGGAGGACAGTAAGCTGAGCAGTACGTATCCACAGCTTTAAAAGCCCACACATGAAACAAACAACCATCTTTTTTTGAAACAATCTCAGACATTTAATCTCAGAAACAAAGGCATACCTTTTTCGTTCTGTTTACAAAACCTTAAAAACTTTTCCTTAGAAACGAATGATCATCATTGAATCATTTCAAGATAATAATAAATTAATGCTATATCATTCTTCATCTTCAGTTTTGGAAATGAGGATCTTCTTTACATTAAATCCATTTACTGACTAAAGTCACTTTCGTATCCTGTCGGTTCATTGCTGTGAGTTTCTTTGACTGAAATGCGTGGTTTTGGTTTCGTGTAAACATTCGCACGAGATATCAAAAAACCGCTAGGTTTGGACAGTAAGAAAAGGAAGAAAAACCAAAGCCGGTTTTAAGGTATTTCTTGCTTTCGCAGAAATCCAACAAGATGCCCTTGCAGGCATAAGGATTTCTGCAAAACCAGCTGAAGCATGAAACCCTAGAAATCTATGAAAGCATCAATGATACATACTATAGATCCAAAAAATATTAAAGCTCCTCTTTCCTGTTGAGCATTTTGAACACTTTACAGACAAACGTTAACAAGATTTTATATTACTTTTATGGTTATGGAGAGACGATTGCTTAATAAATGAAACTTTAAGTATCAAAATGAAAGTAGTTTTTTCTTGAAAACAAACATATTATATACTGTAGATCAAAAATAGATAAGACAAAAATACTTTTAAAAAGTGTGAATAGGGCTTAACTAAAAACAACATAAGCTATTACATACAAAGAAAAGAAAGGTGTGAATCGTAACCATGGATACGCGATTTATATGACAGTTTTTTAAAAAAAGAATCTATGTATAAGAACGAAAGAAAAAAAACACAAACTTTTTCGAAAAAAATATAAGAAACAAATTAAAAAATTTATCGGAAATACTACGTTTTAAAGTAACTACGTATCTACCTAAGCTAGCTACGAAGCATTTAAAAATTTTACCTTCTAAAAGTTTAATTATGAGCCACTTCGATGAATTTTTGTATTTCTCAAGTTTGCCTCAAAGCTTTGCTTGGTCAGCTAGGATTATCTAGGATAAGCTAGGATAGGCTAGGAAGCTAGGGTAAGATAGGATCAGCTAGGATCAGTTAGAGGCTTGCTGACAAACCTCACACAGACCTCACTTTTACTCCGATGTACCCAGATATAAGCCTACAATTAAGCAAATGGGAAGATAAAAAAGCACTAAGAAAAAACCTTACCAAAAGATAGAAGTTTCAAATACCGATGTTAGAAAAGAAAGTTTTCGATTTCTGTATCCGCAATTACAACCAGTCGCCAGAAGTTTCTCGTGGAAGAAACTTCGTGCTACGAAAAAATGGCTTTACGCATAGATGTAATGAATCCATGTAGGCGCACGCACAAAATTTCAAAAAACCGCTAGGTTTGGACAGCAGAAAAAAAAACAAAAACAAGATGCCCTTGCAGGCATAAGGATTTCTGCAAAACCAGCTGAAGTATGAAAAAAGAAAGACTATGATTGACATTCTTGAAATTTATAAAAAAGGCTTAATAATTTTCGCAGATCATGTACTCCCCAAAAATCTGGAAAAAAACATAATTTTCACTATGCAAAACTTTATACCAATCAACACTAATAAACTTGGTTATATCTGAATAACGTGATGTTCTTTATTTCGTTGGTACAAAATGATATTAAGGATTCAGTGATCAATTCAGATAAGACAATGTAAGTTAATGTAAATGCCTACCATCCTAATAGAATTCCTAATTCACAAGCACAAAAAGGAAAGCGTAGATTTTAATGATGCAAAATATATCATACAAAATCAACATACATAACTGAAAACAGAAATTTGTGCTTTAATTTGAGTAACAATATGTCATTGCTATCTTTTTAATTTAGAAACATGCATTACCTGAACTAAATTTCATGAAAAGATTATAAAGATTTATTCAGAAACTTAAAAAACGTTAAATTTTTAATTACGTATACACGCCAGGGCATTATGAAAGGATAACTGACACAATACGAAACTTACGTTAACTCCCAATAAACTTAATGAACAAAATAACACCAAATTTATGTGTTTTCAGATATTACAGTGATTACGCATGTACGGTCAATCTTCCAAATTACTAACACTTCCCAAACATCCAGAAGTAAAAAAAAGATTAGGATTATGAAAACTAAGACCTACATTTACCAAAATTAGCAAACATAACTGAAAGCAGAAATTTGAGTTAAATGATGTCCAGTATTTAGAATATACAAGTAAATATAAGCTGAAAAATCAAACATAAAATGATGCACAGGTAGAGGGTAGACAGAACATTCTTGTA
This sequence comes from Turritopsis dohrnii, assembly GCA_027922465.2. Classification (NCBI taxonomy): domain Eukaryota; kingdom Metazoa; phylum Cnidaria; class Hydrozoa; order Anthoathecata; family Oceaniidae; genus Turritopsis; species Turritopsis dohrnii. Next base: position 258,188 of record BQMF02000524.1, read on the forward strand.
TGTTGTTAGAGCTGAAGAGGAAACTCAGCCGAGCTGCATGTATCCAGAGCTTAAAAAGCACTACAGCCCACACATGAAATAAAGGATATTTGGTATTTAGAAAGGCTTAAAAGAATTCCAGACATTTTCAAAAAAAAGCATTCCTTTTCACACACTGTTTTTATAAAACATTGAGAGCTTGTTTTTAGAAAAGAATGAACGCAGTAGAATCTTTGTAAGATAATTATAAATTTCCCCCCTTCTCCCTTAAATTTTCTTTTAAATCTGTTCAATATTGATCAGTCAACACGTGGAAGTCTAAGTGGGTTTCTTCGGTTTCTTCTACCATTATGCGAACGGCGTGCAAATGTGAAGTCGTAAATACCCGGATGATCACATGGCGGAAAATATCAAGCCAATAAACTAGCGCTATTAAAGTTAATTAGCACCCTTGCGAAATAGTGGCGCTTTATGCACCAATGAAGATTGAGACGGCGGAAAAAATCGCTAGGTTTGGACAGTAAGATGAAAAAAAACAAAAACAAAGACAACAATACGAGCGTTAAAGCATTTAGTGGGACACATATTTTGGTGGGTATCTGCAACACATATCGGGACACTGTTTCTATTTAGAATATATTGGATAGTCCTTGGGAACTGTAAATGCCAAATCGAAGAACAGAAATATTATTATAGTACCAATCAAAAATCTGATGATTTCTAGTGTCCCGCTATTTCCTGAACATTTCAATAACAATTTTTTGAAAATAACAACAATGCAAACGTTTGTGTTACACAAGTCAGATAAGCGCTTTTATAAGGTACATTTTAGTAGTTAAGCTTGATAATGCACATAATCTGAAAAATCAACCTTTATTTCGTGTCCCGCTAAGTCATTGGTACAAAAGATCCCTTCTTCATATCATATAGCGGGACAGATGTAAGAAGTTATATGGAAATCGTTACGCATTTGGCCAAATCTAACGTGGCCGTTTCACCGCCTTTTCACAACAGAAACGGTTCCAATGGCTTCTAAAAGTGCGCCTTCATTATACTTCATACAAATCATGAAGATACCCGCCCTAACTTACGCCATTATCATTTTCTTGTGTTCTTTAAAATGGCGGATCAAGACACCCGACCGATAATATTCTCGAGAGAATTTAATAAATTTTATTCAAAAATTACAAGATTTACCAGTTTTTAAGTGGTGATTTGTGGATTTCAGCGACAGCTTCCCTCCAAATTGTTCAGTGTACTCGTGTTCAATGTTTATATAAGTAAGAAACTTGAAACTATCTTAAGAGGTATCATCACCACACTGCCTGAAAAAAGTTCTTTTGCAGATTCTTTATTGCCAATAATGACCTATTTACAATTCTGTCAATGTCATTCATTTGGAGCATTAGTATACAGTATGCAGGGATATATTTAGGTTTTACTAGTTTGATTTACTGCTAATTATTTTTGTTCCACAGGACAACGAAACAAATGTAAAAAAAACAACAAACAATGCATCAAAGCTGCTGTAGTTGACAGGAATAGAAAAGTAAGCAATCCATCATCTGGACAAGAAGAAAATAGAATTAGAAAAAGTTCATCAACCAGAAAGAAAGATTTATGCAAAGTAAACACCAGAATTATGGCAACAAGTGTCCAGTTCAGATATTTCAGGGGGAATCACAGCATCGTTCTCGGTCAGTCATAGATGTAACAGCACTCATTAATTCCTCATAGCCATTAGAGCTAAACAAGAAAAAACATGATAATGACGGAAAACCAAAATTAATCTTAACGTAAGTTTATCTAGTTGCTGCGCGCACATCTTTTAGAGCAAGTTAAGGAGTTATTTCTTAATACGGTAAAGAGAAAGAATGCATCATCAGCATCTTTGAAAAAGTAACATGTCTTACTTTGCTGATATTTATCATATGTTGTTTATTGAAATAGATAGATAAATTTCTATCACTAAATTAATTTGAAAATTTATATGCTTACACTCTTCATATTTTTAGATCACTTCCTCTGTTCTGAAGACCAAAATGATACAAGTGGTAAACATAAATCATGTTTTTTTTTGTTTTTTTTTTATTTTTATATTTATTTATTTCATTTGTTTTTGATTCTTGACAATGGACATTTTCGTAGTATTATTTTGAAATTTAGAAGACACTGTAAAGTTCTACATGTGTGGACGTGGCATAGCTATGTGCTGTTTGGATGATTGGTCAGATATTTTCAAATTCAGAGTAGACATCCTGGATAATGAGCTTCCTGTATATATCAAAAGATTGATTGGATAATAAAAAAAGAGACTCAAAAGTAGCTGCTTCATCATGCTTATCTCTAGAGAAACGATGTGCTAGAACATTTGTCATTTGTGGATTAGAAAAAACAAGATTCTATAATTTCCCTTTTTTATAGATAAGACTTATATATATATATTATTTTAGATATACTGATATTTCTAAGGATGGATCAATAAATAATAGTTTTCATGAATTATTAATTAATACCATACAATTGCATGTAACAAAATCTCAATTATCTTTTGGTGAATATGTTCATATGCATTAACAATGAAAAGTAGTGAAACTAAAAAGTTTCTACCCTTTTCAATTTTTAGTTTTGTTTAGAATTTCAGATCTCAAAGTTCACAAAATTCAAAGTTTTTCCTTATTTGGATATGTTACAACATGAGCTCAATACAATTGTGATTTCTAATAAGATTCTACCCTTTTCAATTTTTAGTTTTGTGTGCAATTTTTGGTTTCAAAGTTCACTAAATTCAAAGTTGTATCCTTATTTGGATATTTTATTTCATGAGCAGGTGCCTTTTAGCTTATATATATATGTGTGTGTATGTGTGTGTATATACATATATTCTCAGAGTCCTGTCATCAACACTGCTGGTATGTGAAATTTACTTTACTTTGTTTATGGCGTTAAATTTTTCAACTCAAAGGGTGGTTGCATCCAAAATGAAATTTTAACAGATGAGCAAACTTGACAAGTTTCATTTTGGATGCAGAAATCCCTTGAAGAGTTACTCAATTCTTAAAACTTGAAAACAGTCAAAGTTTCTTTATTCTGACAATGCTTTCTTGAGCTTCCAAAGAGAGAAATTCGAATTGTTTTTATAATGATTGATGTTTGGCTATATGAAGTTGTTCTTTTAAGGCAATATTGTTTTAATTTGGGATAAAATATTCCCTAAAAATGTCCTAGGTTGTTTCATAGAAAGCAAGCATATAATGTTGTATTCTGAATGTTTTGTTTACTATACTTTCCTTGAAATACCTTTAAAGCAAAACTTTTTTTATAATTTACATCAGTCAGAAAACACATTTACTAATGAGAGACCAAAATTTCAATGATTTTTATTATTCACAATATATTTTGCATGTATTAATCCATCATCAGGTCAAAAAGGTTTTAAAAATGCCTTGGGTCTTTTTAAAATACATTGTGAATAATAATTAATCATTGTTGGTTCGTTACTGTATGATATGTTGTTGCCACAATGTTTCTACCCTACTAAAGGGAGACTTGTAATAACTTTTTGGGATATAAGTAGAGAATACCTGATGGAATTACTAAAATATGTTGTTATATTGCTTTGGTTTGTCTAAATTCTGAAATTCTCATCTTATTTCAGGATTTCTCATGAATTACACTTCCTTTTTGTCAGAAGATACAGCAGTTTTAAATTTTTCTTAATCAACATTTTGTAATTTGTGACAATGGGATGACTGCCATCTTCATCAGTTTAATTCATATAATTCTTATGGAAAACTTTTGTGAAGTTCTTTTGAAGATTTCACATTCGAGCATTTACGATATGTTTAATTTCAAAATTTTGAATGTTAGTTAAAGTTTTTTTACTACTCACAGCCATAGCAGTATACAAGGTGATTTCAACGTTGGTTAGGAGACGTTGGATGCTAAAAACCATGATTAAGATTTACATTAGAGTGGTTGCTTAGTTACTGATTAAAACGTCCTATAAATACGAAAATGCTATGACTAAAAAATAGTGACTATTAAAAGAACGAGTCTGCTAAATGACGTGCCCTACGTGCCCACATTTCTTACGTGGCCTACTTGCCTTGCGTGCCCTAATGTCATTATGATGACGTTTTTTTAAATCAAGAAAGGCACTGCACAGTGCTTTTAATATGCATCGTAAAAACTTTTAACTCGAATGTGTTTATTTTCACAATATATCATGTATACACTTAAGCATAAAAATGTCATAAATTTAACAGTTTAAAGATTTTGACACTTTCAGGTGGTGCTTATATGGAAGATAACAAATTCGTTTGTCCAGGTAGCTCAGCTAGTTTGGAACGGTTTTAAATCCCATTTCCAAAACGGCTGGCAAAAAAAAACGACTGGTACATAAAATGATTTTTTTGTTGCAGAAATAGCCCAAAATTACACGGGCAAATCTCTATCTCGCTTTCCTGATCTCACTTACCTAATCGACTGAACTGGTCATATGAGCACACAGTATAAGTAAAGTGTTAAGATCTCAACCTCCTGTTCAGAGCCCATTATTCGCGGACTGGTTCGTTTGTCATATAAACACCCCTTAGTGTCTTTGAACAGAAGAAACTGAACTTCATAGTTCATACGTGCAAATAGCAACACAACATAAACAAAGAGTTACCATCTAAATTAATAATGGGATGGTTTACTCAAAGTATAAAAAAGACGGGGGTAACAACAGAGATAGAGTGTGTGTGTGAAGTCAGCATTAACAGATCATCGTAGTATTCTTGGTAGTGCGGTATTCTTTGTAGTACAGAAATCTCTCTTTCATTGATGTTTTGAATACACTCCTGCTCTTTATTATACGATCAATAAAATTAAAATACAATGTGCTCAAATGAGCAGCAAATAGTATTTCTTCATTAAGTTTCTCTGAATATTCAAAATTAGGTGTATATAAGTTAAAATTAAGAATATTTTCCAAGTTGCAAAAAAGCATCCGCAGAGCACGTAAGGCACGTACGGCACTTAAGGCACGTGGGCACGTAAGGCACGTGGGCACGTCGAGTAACGTGGGCACGTAAGGCACGTAAGGCACGTCATTTAGCAGACTCTAAAAGAACCCACCTCTTATTATCAAGTATGTAACACAAAATATTTTATGGTTTTTCTTCTCCAAGAATCACAATGAGTTCATTTTTTTTTTCAGTGTATTCGTATAGTTCCATATACT